>BMAC01000211.1:217528-234889 GCA_014905375.1 Phtheirospermum japonicum | reverse complement strand
CGACCGACTGCCCGACGAACCCTAATCCTTCACTTTTATTTAAAAAAAAAATAGAAATTTCAAAAACTCAAAAAGATTTTGGTTTTTGTAAATAGTTTCGTTTTTGTGCACGTTTTTCCAGACTTACCTAACCATGTAGATATCTTGTTGCTTACCTCGGTTCCCCGGCAACGACCTTTGCACAACCACGACGACACGAGCCTGGAGATAGGGGCGTTTTCTTTACCCTACAACTTTTTTACCGCTTTTATTAGCTTAATTACGCAATGAGGACATTGCTAGGTTTTAAGTGTGGGGTGGTTAGAATCGTCCTAGGTTTTTAATTTCGTCGTGTGCTTGCTTGTGTTA
Organism: Phtheirospermum japonicum; assembly: GCA_014905375.1. Taxonomy (NCBI): domain Eukaryota; kingdom Viridiplantae; phylum Streptophyta; class Magnoliopsida; order Lamiales; family Orobanchaceae; genus Phtheirospermum; species Phtheirospermum japonicum. The sequence continues at coordinate 234,541 of BMAC01000211.1, read as the reverse complement.
GTTTGAGAAACGTGTGTGCTATTGTTGGCTTGGACCCTTGGCGAAGTGACGCGGTTTTGATGATTTGTTAGGATGTTTAGATTTTCGATCGAATTTAGTGGATTTAGGTGGTTTAACTTGTTGGGATTCCCGTTCGGTTTTAGCTTCGTGCTATCCTTGTGCTCGTTTGGAACTAGTGCCTCGACTAGCCCTCGTCATTAAACACTCTCTATAGGTTTTTGTTGTAATTTGGAGTCATCAATTGCTCCACGTGCTCGATCGAAAAATTCGAAAGTTGCTAGTAGCAACGAATGATCGGAGTCATTTGATAGCCTCGTATTTTCATATTATTTATGCAAGTACCTCACGTCTACGGTACATAAAAAAAAAGAAAAAAGAAAAAGAAAAGAAAAGAAAAGAAAAATACGAAAAGAGATGAATAAACAAGGATACGTTATAAATCCTTGAAGTTATTGTGTAGCACGTTTTTCCATTTGTTTCGATTTTTAGTATACTTTTGTAAAGAGAGGTGTTGATGATCTTGGCTAGTCGGGAGTCGATTAACGGTTCGAGCGTGGATAGACCTTAGCCGGGGCAAGGACGGGGAGACCGACTTGTTGGATTGTTTAAGTCCTTTTAGGTTTCGGAAGTCGATCTAAATTTCCTTAGCAAATCACATTGTCGTCCTTTTAGCCAAAGCTAACAAACAACGTAGCGTACGACGTCTCGAATTATTTTTTGTGCATTAGCCTAGGGTTGGTCGGGGGTAGTTTTGTAAATATACGTTAGTTTTGCTTGAGGACAAGCAACCGTTCTAAGTGTGGGGTGGTTGATTTGCATCTTTTTGTACATATTTTCATTATCGTTTTTGTTTCACGTTGCGTGTTTTTCGCTTGCTTTTTGTTGCTTTAGGAGTCGGGTTGGCCGTTTTTCGTATTTCTAGATTTTCTTAGTTTTTGTACGTTTTATTATTAATTTTCGTAGTTTTTCACGTTTCCATTTTTCTTGGCTTTGCGTAGACGTCCATTCCGAGTCCGAGTATCAACGATCCCAAACGAGCGTGGGCCCCGCTTGGACGTCCTACGGCCAAGAAAAATGGAAACGTGAAAATCTACGAAAATTAATAACAAAACGTACAAAAACTAAGAAAATCTAGAAATACGAAAAACGGCCAACCCGACTCCTAAAGCAACAAAAAGCAAGCGAAAAACACGCAACGTGAAACAAAAACGTAATGAAAATATGTACAAAAAGATGCAAATCAACCACCCCACACTTAGAACGGTTGCTTGTCCTCAAGCAAAACTAACGTATATTTACAAAACTACCCCCGACCAACCCTAGGCTAATGCACAAAAAATAATTCGAGACATCGTATGCTACGTTGTTTGTTAGCTTTGGCTAAAAGGACGACAATGTGATTTGCTAAGGAAATTTAGATCGACTTCCGAAACCTAAAAGGACTTAAACAATCCAACAAGTCGGTCTCCCCGTCCTTGCCCCGGCTAAGGTCTATCCACGCTCGAACCGTTAATCGACTCCCGACTAGCCAAGATCATCAACACCTCTCTTTACAAAAGTATACTAAAAATCGAAACAAATGGAAAAACGTGCTACACAATAACTTCAAGGATTTATAACGTATCCTTGTTTATTCATCTCTTTTCGTATTTTTCTTTTCTTTTTCTTTTTCTTTTTTTTCTTTTTTTTTAACGGTACCGTAGACGTGAGGTACTTGAATAAATAAATGAAAATACGAAGCTATCAACGACTCCGATCGTTCGTTGCTACTCGCAACTTACAATTTTCTTGATCGAGCACGTGGAGCAATTGATGACTCCAATTTACAAACAAAAACCTATAGAGAGTGTTTAATGACGAGGGCTAGTCGAGGCACTAGTTCCAAACGAGCACAAGGATAGCACGAAGCTAAAACCGAACGGGAATCTCAACAAGTTAAACCACCTAAATCCACTAAATTCGATCGAAAATCTAAACATCCTAACAAATCATCAAAACCGCGTCACTTCGCCAAGGGTCCAAGCAACAATAGCACACACGTTTCTCAAACTAACACAAGCAAGCACACGACGAAATTAAAAACCTAGGACGATTCTAACCACCCCCACACTTAAAACCTAGCAATGTCCTCATTGCGTAATTAAGCTAATAAAAGCGGTAAAAAGTTGTAGGGTAAAGAAAACGCCCCTATTTCCGGCTCGTGTCGTCGTGGTTGTGCAAAGGTCGTTGCCGGAACCGAGGTAAGCAACAAGATATCTACATGGTTAGGCAAGGTGGAAAAACGTGCACAAAAACGAACTATGTACAAAAACGAAAATATTTTGATTTTTGAATTTTTGCATTTTGTTTGGATTTTTAAATTGTTTTTTCGTTTTAATTGCTTTTGTTTTTGTATATGTTTCTTTTTCATTATTTTTAAATATATTTTCTAATCATAAAACAAATAAAAAGAAAAAAAAAAAGAGAAAAAGGAAAAAATATATTTAATAAATCCAAACAAAATGAAAAATTCAAAAATCGAAATATTTTCGTTTTTGTACATAGTTCGTTTTTGTGTACGTTCTTCCACCTTGCCTAACCATGTAGATATCTTGTTGCTTACCTCAGTTCCTGGCAACGCCCTTTGCACAACCACGGCGACACGAGCCGGAAATAGGGGCGTTTTCTTTACCCTACAACTTTTTACCGCTTTTATTAGCTTAATTACGCAATGGGGACATTGCTAGGTTTTGAGTGTGGGGTGGTTAGAATCGTCCTAGGTTTCTAATTTCGTCGTGTGCTTGCTTGTGTTAGTTTGAGAAACCTGTGTGCTATTGTTGCTTGGACCCTTGGCGAAGTGACGCGGTTTTGATGATTTGTTAGGATGTTTAGATTTTCGATCGAATTTAGTGGATTTAGGTGGTTTAACWTGTTGAGATTCCCGTTCGGTTTTTAGCTTCGTGCTATCCTTGTGCTCGTTTGGAACTAGTGCCTCGACTAGCCCTCGTCATTAAACACTATTTATAGGTTTTTGTTTGTAAATTGGAGTCATCAATTGCTCCACGTGCTCGATCAAGAAAATTGTAAGTTGCGAGTAGCAACGAACGATCGGAGTTGTTGATAGCGTCGTATTTTCAATTATTTATTCAAGTACCTCACGTCTACGGTACCGTTAAAAAAAAGGAAAAAGAAAAAGAAAAGAATAGAAAAATACGAAAAGAGACGAATAAACAAGGATACGTTATAAATCCTTGAAGTTATTGTGTAGCACGTTTTTCACTTTGTTTCGATTTTTAGTATACTTTTGTAAAGAGAGGTGTTCATGATCTTGGCTAGTCGGGAGTCAATTAACGGTTCGAGCGTGGATAGACCTTAGCCGGGGAAAGGACGGGGAGATCGACTTGTTGGATTATTTAAGTCCTTTTAGGTTTCGGAAGTCGATCTAAATTTCCTTAGCAAATCACATTGTCGTCCTTTTAGCAAAAGCTAACAAACAACGTAGCATACGATGTCTCGAATTATTTTTTGTGCATTAGCCTAGGGTTGGTCGGGGATAGTTTTGTAAATATACGTTAGTTTTGCTTGAGGACAAGCAACCGTTCTAAGTGTGGGGTGGTTGATTTGCATCTTTTTGTACATATTTTCATTACCGTTTTTGTTTCATGTTGCGTGTTTTTCGCTTTCTTTTTGTTGCTTTAGGAGTCGGGTTGGCCGTTTTTCGTATTTCTAGATTTTCTTAGTTTTTGTACGTTTTATTATTAATTTTCGTAGTTTTTTCACTTTTCCATTTTTCTTGGCCGTAGGACGTCCAAGCGGGGCCCACGCTCATTTGGGATCGTTGATACTCGACTCGGGAATGGATGGACAAAGCAAGGAAGCGCAACGAACGAGGTTCGATAAGCCGGCGGACGCGAAAAGAACGAGAAATCGAGCCGGGCGCTGGAATCCAGTCGGCCGACTGATTGTTCAGTCGATCGACTGACTTTGTAGTCGATCGACTGAACCGGCAAAATCGACTGGATTCCAGGGAATTTTGGCATTTTGGACGAGGCAGTCGATCGACTGCCTACTTGGCCGATCGACTGCGGTCGGTCGACTGGACCCCTCAAGATCGACTGGATTCCAGGGCTCCAGGCCGTTTTGACATCGCAGTCGATCGACTGCCGACATAATCGATCGACTGCCAGTCGATCGACTGCTTTTTCAGTCGATCGACTGAAAAGTAGAAATTTTGAAGATTTAATCACTCAGACGTCATTTCAATGAAACCAACTTGTCCTGTGGCTTTCTTCTCCAAGAAAGCTTCTCCAAACCAGAGAAAACACTTAGCTTCATACTTTTGCTTATTTTAATTTCTATAATTTCCTAGTAATTAATTATAGATTAGTTAAGCTTAGATCTTAGTTGTTTAATGTTCAAGCTTTGTTTTAAGTTTCCTTTGTGAAGAATCAATCAGCTTTCAAGCTTTCCTCCTTCAAGCTTTTGTAATCACACACATTTGGTAATATCTTTCTATAATCTAGTTTCATTTTCATGTTATTCCTTTTTAATATTGTGTTGTGTTTTGGATCATAGTTTAGTGGCTCTTTTGCTTATCAAACTTTCTATTTCATTTTCTAGCTTTCTAGCTTTTGAACTTATGCTTTTAAGTTGATAAGTTGTTTAGATCAATCTTTAAGTTTGTAAAAGTTTTATAAAATCTTCTTTTGCTTTAAAAACCTTTAATTAAATGCTAAGTTAATTTTGTTGACTTATTCAAATAAGTTGACTTTAATTTTTCCTCCATTTCCCTTTAATTTCAAATAATAAAGTTTTTATAGTTAATTAGTTTAAATTGATTGTTTTTAATATAAGCTTTAATTTCCTTTAAAAGTTTTAATGTTTTCAAATCTTATATTTCACTTTAAATCTTAGTTACAAATTCAAAAACCGAACAATGACTACCGCTTTCTTAGGTTAAATTAGTTTAATCAAAACCGATGATAAGAACAACTGAGAAACCGAAAGCAGATCATATCCATCCTCGAGAGACACGACTCGGGACAACTTATCGCATCTATAATCGACTCCGTACTATTGCGGAGACGATTCTTAGAGCGCTAAGAAATCCTCGATCATAGATCTAGAAATTGAAGGGAAAATTAAGCCCAATGCTCATGCAAGAGTTGGGTGTTGAGTGGATGCTTCCTCAAGTCAAGATGTGGGGTTTATTATTAGTAGGGACAAAATCATCAAAATGCTGTAATTCTCGGACTCACTAGACTACAAGTCGATCAATAACACACAAAATCCTAATTTCCAAAATCCAAAACTTATGATTGCTTCACCCTTCCCAATTCACCAAACTCTCATTCAAAACCCTTTCGTATACTCACACGCTTTTCCAACTTTATCTCACAACACTTAGAAGCTTTTTTAATTTACTTCTTTTTTACTAAACTTAGCCTTTTTGAATTAGGCTTTTCACTTGAACGCACGCTTTATCACTTTTCGTGATTTGTGTTGGAGTATTCTTCTTCTTCATTTTTTTTTGGTATAAGCAACTCAAAACCCGAAACCCATAATCGATCTCCCTCATATTTCTAGTCAACTAACAACACACTCTTTCACCTCACTACTCATGAAGATACAGTAGCTAAAATCAAGCTCGGCTAACAAGAAACGAGATAAAGGATCAAGGGGGTTTATTTGGGATTTTTAAGTAGCGTATATATTTTGATATGGACAGAATAAGGGTGATATATGTGCCTCGAAGTCATTTTCAAATTCAATCATTTACGAGCAAAGTCAAACCTCCTCAATGCAATTTCTATAAAAAATGCAAGCAAGCCGATAAACCACACAAGGCTACTCACTAGTTTGCACCAAATTTGGGAGCGAAATCAAAAGAGCTTTTAGAGCTTTGCAATCTTTTCATGAGTAAATGTTGATTATATATATATAGGCGAGTTTCGGACGAAGCTCAAAAACTCAACTCCTCACACAAGAGGGCATAAACATGCAAAAACCCGACAAGTAAACTATTCAAACTTTCAAGTATGTGGAGTTGTTCAACAATGTAATAAAGACACAAAAACGACTCAACCATATAATAGAGCAAATAGTAAGCGTCACTTCGCCAAGAATGCGTCACTTCACCAAGGCTTGAGTTAAAAACACAAATCATGCTTTGTGACACCCGGACCCTAGCAACCTTCCCACCCCACACTTAAACCATGCAGTGCCCTCATCGCATTTTAATGAAAATCAAGTAAAAGGATGGTGAGATAAAAGCTTCCTTAACCGAGCGAATTTGAGTCGAGCTCGGTGGGGTTCACTTAGAAATCAAAAAATCCAAGCAAAAATAGAGCATAGCTAGTATCTCCTGACTTCATGAACGCTACCATGCCATCAAATCGCCCAAGGTTGGAGTCGGAAAATGAAATATATACAAGAAAGTCACACGAAATTAAAAACTCAAGAAAATATGTACATAAATCAAGATAAAGCAAAACCAAAGACTAGATAGAACCCAAAAGACACATAAAATATTTTTTAGTTTTTAAGCTTTTCAAATATTTTTGGATTTTCCAAGAGTTAGATAAGAAATTGACCGCTCGTCGTCGAAGCGTCAAAAATAATATTTATAAAAGTCCTCAACTTTCCTCTACTAACTAGTAGCAGTGGCAAGCAAGGGTCAATCCCACGAGGAGTTTGGATTAATTTGTGATTATTCGTGTTTAAATAAAATAACAAACGGGGGTAGAAATGATAAACTAACTAAATAACTACATAAATAAAGAAAACAATCAAATAATGAAACAAATAAATAAAACTTCCTGTCCTAGTTCAGTTTCCACCCTCGATCCATCCATCTAACCAATTGCAATATTATAATTCACTCTTCATATGAAACTAAAAACCCTAAGTAACAATAAGCCCTGCTACTCGAATTTGCCCTTATTGTTTACTCAATTAAAATAAGCTCTTTAATTGATTCTAATTATTGAATAACCTAGAATAAGCTCTCTAGATTCATCCCAACAACAACATTAATTTCCAGGCAAATAGGTTAATCTAATCAATAAACACATAAGCTTGGTTTATTCAACTTATGTTGTGTTATCCCTAACGATGCATAATCATTAGTTGTTTCAGAGAAATCGAAACTACGACAATTATACAGGAAGCAGTCCTCTTTCTAGCAATTGATAACCAAATCCCTAATCTAGGTGGCCAATCCAAACCAAGAATTCAACAATCATGTCATGAATATAGCAATCATGATATGTAAAAAAAAATAACACAAACAATCTCATATGAAGAACGAAATAAATACGCATAAATTAATTAAAACATAATATCACGAGGGTTTCCACATCCCCAGGACTAATGGAGTTCATGAAATAATAAAAGAAAAATAAAAAAAAATATAGTTCTAAGATAGAGAGGGATAAGAGAGCTTAGATCGTGGATCTTGAGTCTTGGATCCTCAAGCTCTTGTTTATTGGGTGATTTTGGATCCCCTCTTCAAGCCTTGGAACCCTAGGATTGTGTCAATGTCTCTTTTGAACGGATTTAGGACGAGTTTATATAGGATTCCTATTTCATTCCGCACAAATTTCTTCCAAAAATAGCCCAGCAGCGTCGCGTCGACCCGCGTCGATCGACACAGGTATCCTCAGGCGTCGACGCAGATCATCTCGGTGTGTGTCTCGGCATGTCGGTGTGTGTTGCATGGTCAGGTCGGCTGACGCTCTTAAAATCGACGCAACTGCAGCTTCTCGTCGACATATGGTCGACCGACGCGAGCTCAATCGACGCGACTGCAAGAAAATTCTTGGCCAGGGCGTCGATCGATGCATGCCACCTCCGGCGTCGACGCAAGTCATCGACGCACTTCTCGATTCTCTAGATTTTTTCGTCGATTCACTCGTTTTGTCTCTCGATTCCTCGTGCAACCCTTATGCACTATCCTTCAATCTTGACTACGCTAATTTAGCACCTAATTACTACAAAATAAGAGAGAAATACACAATTGGTGCTCGTCTACTCATAATAATAAATACGCGAGAAATATATATATATAAGAACATTAAGCACATAAAATTATAGGAATTGAACCATTAAATATCACACAATTTCTCGCCTATCAAATTCACCCGAACTTAAACCTTGATTTTCCTCAAGAAAGTATAGAATTGAATCACAAAACAAATATAATATCAGTAAGTCACTCGAATTGATCAAATGAACTCATCTGGACTCTAGACACCATTATATTTCTAGAAATTGCAAGCGTTTCATGTATTGACCTAGGTAATCATAGCAGTTTGGCAACCCCTTTTCATATACATCAAGTCAATGTACTATGGTGCCCCCTCGCTACTTAATGGTTTGATTCTATCCACTGTTGGTCATGATCAAATATCTCGTCCACCCATTTATTTATTTTTTCAATTAAGGCCCGCAGCTCCGCACTACCGTCCTTGACTTGATAATAATAAGGCGCTGGATAGGAGGATCGTCTTGAATTGGTAATTGACTTGTTTAGTTCACCTCCACTTCCTTGGGATATAGATTGTATGATACGCCACTTGAATACGTGCATGAATTTGTTGAGCTACTAGAATCTTCATTTGATTTCGCCCTTAGTATTTGTAAGCGAACTGCACTTGATAAACGGATAGGCAGCTGTTTCAGCACCTTAATTCTTTTTTGATTTTTTTTTCAATTTTCTACTTACTCCATGCCGGTATACCCCAACTGGACTTTATTTGACTTCTGTTTCGACTAACGAGATGTTTTCAGACAACCGCCAACTTCAAGGCCCCACACAACTCATATTGAGTACGGCAACCACAAATACACATCAACAACGCAATAATCTAGAATTGACGCCCCACAAATGAATCACAAAAGTACTAACATGTGTACCCTTGATATCTAAATGAAATGACGACTAAAGAATTTAATCGAAACATAATTCATCCAAGCAACTCAAGCAAGTACTATTAACAATTTAATTCAACTCCAGGCATTTTATTTTAAAAATTTTCAAAAATTTTAGCCCAATGCATTATAAACAATTAATTCCCACTCCCCCAAACTTAAACTTTAGCTTGTCCTCGAGCTAACATGACAAGAACAAGAAAACCATAATAAATTATAAGGGAAGATTAAGGGAAAAGAAATCACCCGGGTAAATGTCAAGGGGGTCTCGGTTTCACAACGATCTTTTTCAAAAATATAACCCAATCATCCAAATCCATCAACCAATCTTTCTTTCCCGTCAACTGCAAAATAAAAATAAAATAGAAAATAATGTAAACAATGGGTTGCCTCCCAACAAGCGCCTTTTCTTAATGCCGTCGGCTTGACGTGTTACCCCTCAATTCCATGGGGGTTTTCGAGGAGGTCTCAAGGTATACGGAATGCCAATGAACTCATCCTCCTCAAATCTCACTCTTTTCAACGTTGGATTCTTAACCGAATCCTTTTGACTTTGTGGTGTCTTCTCATAGGATTTAGCAAAAATCGTTTCGTCCATCACTACATATGGAGGGTCATCAGTCGCCACGTTCATAAAAACTTCATCTCGCACGTACATCTCCTCATCCTTCATTGGGTGTTTGACTGGATCCTTTCGGCTTTGTGGTAGCTCTTTATTAAAATTGTCAACAATTATTTCGCTCACCACCTCATAAGGAAGGATCTTAGTTGCCACCTCCACGAATTCGTCTTGCATGCGCGTCTCCTCATCTTCCATCACTTGGCACACGGTCCACGATGGCAACGGCTTTAACTTTGGCTCATCTTCGATCGGATAAACGATGGAATCATTCGTAGGCTCGACTTCGATAGGAGAAATGATGTAATTAGGAACATCATTTGTAAGCTGAGGCAGACTGTGGTCAACATGTATTTGCCTTGTTTCTTCTTCCTCACTATCGTATTCATCCTTCAGCATAGGCGCTAGGGTCTCCGAAGCTTCGAATTTCTCCCCATCTTCCGGCATGATGGCACTAACGCTTCCCATATTCACCTCAGGTCCACACGGCGACTGCTCCTCCAACTGCACATCTAATCGGCTTACGTGATCCGCCATTTGACTCACTTGAGATTTGAGATTCTTTATGCTGGACTGCATGTTGTGTTCATCGTGCTGCCACTCATCTATTTTCTGTTGGAGCTTCAAGGTGTTCATCTTTATGGCTTTTATCATCTCTATGAGCTCTGGGAACACTATTTGTGTTTGGGGGCGGTTATCATATTGGTTCGAAATGTCTTGTCCCCTTTGAAAATTTGGAGGGTCTCCCCATCTTGGCTCTTAAGGATAAGGATCATAATCTCTTTGCCGGTTTTGAGTCCCATAGACGTTCGCTTCAATCCTGGCTAGTAGCATTGGGCAGTCATCGGAAACATGATAGAATGTATGTCACAATATGCATGGTCGAACCCGAGGGATCCTTTCCGTACCCCACTCAATGTCTTGTTGGAGTCGCAAAGTGTTAACCGTCATTGTTTTCACCAATTTCTTTAGCGATGGCCTGAAATTTTTTTCAACCAATGGCTCGGGATAGTATTGTGGGTATTGATAATTGAAGTGCGATCCGTCATTCCCAAAAGGTTGTCTATCCATTCCATACCTAGCATCATAAGCATAAAATTGGTGAGAGTACGCTGGAATTCCAAAAGAAAATTTTTGGGGTTATTATTTTTTTTTAATTCCGAAAATACTTTTTTATTATTTAATTTTTGATTTTTTTTTTAAAATTTTAAAAACGTAAAATAATAAATACGTAAAAATCACAACTTAATACGTGACACTCCCCTACAACGACGCCAAACTTTGACCGCTCGTCGTCGAAGCGTAAAAAATAATATTTATAAAAGTCCTCAACTTTCCTCTACTAACTAGTAGAAGTGGCAAGCAAGGGTCAATCCCACGAGGAGTTTGGATTAATTTGTGATTATTCGTGTTTAAATAAAATAACAAACGGGGGTAGAAATGATAAACTAACTAAATAACTACATAAATAAAGAAAACAATCAAATAACGAAACAAATAAATAAAACTTCCAGTCCTAGTTCAGTTTCCACCCTCGACACATCCATCTAACCAATTGCAATATTATAATTCACTCTTCATATGAAACTAAAAACCCTGAGTAACAATAAGCTCTACTACTCGAATTTGCCCTTACTGTTTACTCAATTAAAATAAGTTCTTTAATTGATTTTAATTATTTAATAACCTAGAATAAGCTCTCTAGATTCAACCCAACAACAACATTAATTTCCAGGCAAATAGGTTAATCTAAGCAATAAACACATAAGCTCGGTTCATTCAGCTTATGTTGTGTTATCCCTAATGATGCATAATCCTTAGTTGCTTCAGAGAAATCGAAACTACGACAATTACACGGGAAGCAGTCCTCTTTCTAGCAATTGATAACCAAATCACTAGGACAAAAACAGGATTCAAGAACAGGGATTTAAGAACACCTCAGGAGGCGGCGTTCTTAAATGTCTGGCGGTGGCATTTTTGTAATAATAGTGTCACATACGAGAACGTCTTTTTCAAAGACGTTCTGGTATACTCGATATCTAGAACATCGTTAAAAAGACGTTCTCGTATGTTAAATATCCAGAACGTCGTTAAAAACGACGTTCACGTATGTTAAATATCGAAAACGTCTTTAAAAATGACGTTCTCGTATTTTAAATATCGAAAACATCTTTAAAAAAGATGGTCTTGAATGTTGTACTATTAAGAACGCCCCTCTCAAGGACGTTTTGGAGTAAAATTTATCTTTAATCAATTAATATCCATTTCTTCACTTTCATCTCCCCGCTCGCCCGAAAAAACCCTCCCACCTTTTATCTCCCCGCTCGCCTGCTCCCCATTTTTTTCCAATTTCTTCAAAAAATTTTGAAACTTCGTCGTCTCCAGCGCCGGTTAACCGGATTAATGGAGCGTTACCCTCCGATGGTCTCAACCTTCCTACCCTCACATCAACCCCAATTCGAACAAGCAAAACCCCCCTGCGATTTTGAGCGTCGATCCACTTTTGGGGAAAAATGGCGATTCCTCGTCTGGCGGCTCTCCGGTTGAATTCCACCCTCACAGACCTTTGACACTTGCTGTAGGTACTACCACGGCCATCAATTTTATCAATCGCGTCCCAATTTATTCCAATTCAAATCACGAGGTCCGATCCCCTTTTGGGAAAACAGGCGAAATTCCGGCCGGCGCCTTTCCCATTCAATTCGGGTTGTACAATCATTCCCTACACCCAGTCGAAGATATCCCAATTGTCAATTTCAAAGAATGTGGACCCGTTAGCCCCGACAGTCTCCCCCCCGGTCAAATCGTCTGTCGAAGTGGTGTCGGCAAGCAAGCTGAGTAATAATCGCACTCTTGGCTCTGTTAACAGGTCCCTCGACATCCCGGAGGCCGTCTTTTCAGTCTCAGATCGCGTGCAAGCCTCAGATTTCGAACACGCCGTGGTTAAGGATGATCGGCTCTGATTCTAAAGTTAAGTCATTTTTCAAGTCGACGAGGTGTGATTTTGCAGGGGAGAGTTTGAGCGAGTATGAAGTCTATTTGATGAAATGCGTGGTGGCAACTGGTCAGAAGCACGTGCTGGGTGAATTCGGGAGAGGTTTGGAGAACGGAGAGCTTGAAATGGGGAGGAGTTCTATTAAAAACGCGCTTTATGCGTTGGCGGAGATGATTGAGAAATGGGATGCGAACGGAGGGGGTAGAAACGAAGGCTTGGGAGATGAAGAGAGAGAGGCATTGAGGTCGCTGTTGAAGATGCTTGGAGAAGTTGAGGAATTCTATGATTGTATTGGTGGAATAATCGGGTTAGTGTTGATGATACTTTCCTTTGTTGCTTTGTTGTTTTTTATATGTTGTCTGTATATTTATTTGGTTTTGTAGGGTTGTTAGAAGAAGATAATATAGTAAAGATTATGTTAAATTCATTGATTGCGTAAAATAAGCTTCGATACAATAATTTATATCACGGAGTCGCCTAAAGGTTTTACGTCTCTATAGTCACGCATAATTATTACCGAAAATAATAAACTTATGGAAAACATAAACTTAATAAGAGTTTGTTTTATTGATACGCAGATTTTTGTATGGTTTTACTGAGCCTATCATTTATCTCTATCTGAGATTATTAACATAAACTTATGGAAAACATTTTATTCAGGTTGATATGTCACTGAGGTTGCTGAAGGGAGGAAAACATATCCTGCAAGGTGATGGCTGTTGAACTTAATAGATATAGTATACAGAGTTTCTTTAACTGTTTGTGTTAATTTACTACTAAATGCATTTCTATTTGGTTATACGAGGTAACTGATAGTATCTATTTATGCATGTATTGCGTGATTCGTCGCGACTTTCTGGTTCTCAAGAGAAACCTGCTGCAGCCTGTAAGTAAGATCCCGTTGTCTTTAATGGGAAATTTAAAGGTCCAATACCTCGTTATTTTTCATTTTGAGTTAAATTCAAGTCATTTGTTAAATATCTTAAATTCTTTGTGATATGCATCTGGTAACCCAGATTTTGAATCAATTTTCTTTAACTCATACCAAGATAAAGTAATGATAGTGATGAGATAAAGTGATGACAAAATTACAATTTCCTCTGCGTATGTTGAAGCGTAATTCACTAATAAAGATTACATTCTCTGATATATAAAAGCTTTTGAGATATTATTAATAAGTGAAAACCCCTCGTTTATATATTTCGTATTGATAGTTGAATCCTAGTATGTTCTTATTAGTATGCATCTAAACATTATTAAGTATAAAAGAGGGTGTTTCTTGAGGTGATCTTGGATATTCTGCTTGGTGGTCACCAAGTCAATCCACCGACAATTAAACAAAAACAACAGAGTTCCTTAGGACAAGTAGTTATTTTGTTGTCATAAAATGTTGAATTATGCACGAAATTTTTGTGTGTCTTAAAAAAATAAAAATGTTATAAGATAATATGGCATCTTCATTCCAGACCGGATTATCTGTTTGTGTGTGCGTTTGTGTCTGTGTGACTCAATAATGCTTTTGTAACCAAGCAAATGATTACTGGTTTCACCCATTCAGCTGGTAGTGAGCTCGAGAAAGCGATGTCGTGCTACAACACTATCAACCCGGCCCCAATTTGGGCAGTTGCTGAAAACTATCGTTTTGAACCTGCCTTTGTGGATGTATACTTGGGTTTTTGTGCTTGGTAAAAATGATTGTGTTTTGTGGTCACCTTTCAATAACAACTATGGATTTTACAGGGCAGAAAACTGATGGATGAAATTGGAGACGTTATTAATATCCATGTCATTATTGAAGGATCAATGAATAGCTCGAATCCATATTATTCATGTTCTTGGAGGCGCGAATTTTCTGTGAGTGTCACTTCATAAATTCATATATACATATACATATATATATATATATGGATTTGGACCAAGAGATTTCCTGTTTTGGCAGGGTGGTTTCATTCTAGATATGGGTGTGCATTTCATTTTTGGGTTAAGAATGGTAAGTTAAGTTCGTCCTTTTTTTACGAGTGATTATTCTTATGATTTCTTACACTCATACAACTTTTAAAAAACGAGTGCCATAACTCATATACGAGCTCAATTTCATTATCTCTTGCTATTCTCCACTGGACAAAGTAATGAACTTCAACTAATTGTATTAAAGAGTAGATATGTTGGAGAACTTTATTATCTCTGTAACTCAAGTCCACTCCAACTGTTTATTTTTTAAAAAAAGTATAATAATAATTATTATTATTTGTTTTTGAGATCCTCCTTTATTTATTTATTTATTTTTATTATTACTATTATAAATTTTCTTAAAACCGATGTGATTATATGGAAAGCTGGCTGGATGTGAAATAACTTCAGTGTCAGCCATTACCTCTCACACTACAAGAAATTTGATGTTCGATGACGATACATTTTGTCACTAAAAGTCTATTTTTTCGTCACCGAAGAGAAACGGTGACGAAAATTGAGCGTCACGACGGTTGTCATAGTATTGCTGTCACCATTGGTGAAAGTGACAATTTTTTCAAGCGCGTCACTAAATGTTCGGTTTTGATGATGCTCATGTAAATTGTCATCATAGATGATACTATTTGGTGACGCTGAATTCCTCACGTAAGTGATTGAAAAATCGTCATCAAAAGATCGATTTTGTCACCGTATGTTACCATTTTCAATGACGAACACTTAATTTGTCATCAAAACATTTGACTTTTTGTGACAAACCTAACTACGGTGACAATTTTTATTGGGTTATAATGACGCTCATATTGTCATAATATGTATTAAAAATTTGCCAAATATAATGTAATTCGTCACGATAGATTTGTTTTATAGTGACGCAATATTGACCGTCACTGAACATCTATATTTACAATGACAAACCAATGTGTTACCATTTACTATGAAGGGTGACGAAATATTTTGTCACGAAAAAACTAGAAATATATGACGAATATTATAATCATCACAAAAGATATATGTTCAATGATGATTTAATGTGTACATATGGTAACAAACCAATCATCATAAATGATTTAGTTTAAGTGACAAGTTCAAAGTATTATGTGATGAAATAAGTTGTCATAATTTATTAAAGTGATAAATTTGAAATACTTATGTGACGCTTAAAGTTGTAATAATTGAGTGAACACGATTTGATTATTTACTTTCATGACGACATAAGTTGTCCTACATTAATTTGTCATTAGTCTTTTGTAAGGAAAAAATATCGTAACGATGAAAATGAAAGCAAATGAGCATTTATCATTACAATATAGTGATAACAATATTCCAAAATATTTCTTCGATGATTTCGAACATACACCAAAACACTTACAACTAACCAAAATATTAACTTGAAATATCCACAGAATACATACCAAATTAGATAACTAGAATCAATGTACTTGAATATTCATAACAAGGACCTGGAAGCGTAAACTAAACCAAAAGAGTTATTTCATAAAGCAAGACTTGAGCCAAACTTGTTCCACATGTCAACATTGCCAAACAAAAACAAAAGTGGGATCAGACCTCCTGCATATTTGAAATTTATAATTCTAAATTAGTTTATAACCAAACCATGAAATAAACACTATACAAAGTTCACAAAATTAAAACTGGAAATTCAGACTTACGTGGAATATAATGGATCAGGTCCCACCCGAAGCATTCCCACCCGAAGTAGATTCATTTGCTCTCATGAAGGCCATAAGCTTGTTGATGCACTCACCTTGTTGAGTCAATTGGTTTTTCAAGTCACCGACTTAGTCACTTGACCTTCCGAATCCTGTAGCTTTCCTCGAGTGTCTGCCAGTTCCTTTTGCAGGAGTTGGGTGTTCGAATTAGGGCGTTTTCCTGGAGGTTTTGGTCCATAACCAATGCCTTTGATATAACCAGAGGCATGGCCAAGAACTTCAATTGCTATCTCCTGTTCTGTGATCTCAATCCCTTCTTCGGCGTACTTTTCTTTCGTTGCTATCATCTCCTCCTAAAAACACATCGATGTAAGTATAATAATAATAATAACATGATCATTAACAAAGTTGGATTATAAAAGGAATGTGTTAGTTAGATATTTACTTAGTTTTCTCCCGCCTCATCACTTGACCAACCACCTTTCACCGTATAATGAGTGCGCTTGTAAAGTTCAATAATATCACATTCATCGACGGCCTTCTCAGACTAATCAGCATTCAAAAAAGGAAATAAAAACAAAATCAGAATCAGAATAGAAATATAAAAATTGCACCAAAAAGGAATAAACTTAATACTAAAATCTTCATTTTGTTACACTCAAGTGGATTTCTAAAAGAACTAAAACCATAAATAAAGGGAATAAAAGGATGGCGACGGCGAATCCACCATCCCTACTGCGTGCTGCCACCACAAAAACTAGCCTCCATGAACTTCAAATCACAAAACCCATCACCACCCCCGGCCATCCATTCTAGACAACCACAAAATCAATCGCAAAACAAATAAC
>BMAC01000211.1:134441-158167 GCA_014905375.1 Phtheirospermum japonicum | reverse complement strand
GCGGATCCGTGAGGAGCAGGAGCGTACCCAGTTGACGCTCCGTCAGCAGATTGAAGAAGTTGTTGCTCAGGCCATGGCTCGTCAGCCTCCCCCTGATCCGGATGGTGGTCATATTTAGATGTGGATGGATAGTTCAGGATTTTTATACATTCGATTGATGAATTTATTTTTAGTTATTGAATGATTTGTTTTGATTTTTTTATTAATGGATAATTTATTTTTAGTTATCTAAAATTTTATTTGTTTATTATTTTAATTTAATTATTAATTAATATATTAGAAATTTTAAAGAAAATAAAAGTAATTTTTTTTTTAAAATAGCCGCTAGGAATGTTGGCGGCCTACCCGCCAGTAAATACTGGCGGGCGGACCCGCCAGTAATGCTGACGGCTTAGCCCGCCAGGAAAGTATCAGACATTCCTGGCGGGCACAACCCGACAGGAATACTGGCAGTCTTTTTCTGGCGGCATAAGTCGTCAAGGAAACCGTCGGCATTCCTGGCGGGCATAATTTCCCATCAGGATACTAGAATCCTGACCGCAAAAATACTGGCGGCCATTATCCGTCAGGAGGCCGTCAGTATTTCATATACTGATGGAATCCTGACGGATTTGGCCGTCAGTATCGCCGGTTTTTTTTGTAGTGGTATGCTTCGATCGGAAAAGAATGGATCTACTCTTCCGATCATTATGACCCAAATCCTCCACATTCATCTCCATTTTCATATCCCCATAACCCGAGCATAGATCCGTATGCACCGACTCTTGATCCTTTTGATCCGGGTTTTGACGATCCATATGTTCCACTCGCCCTTCCTTCGAGCTACGATTCTTACAACCTAACCACCTCGAGCTCGTATACCCTGAGCGATGACCCTTATACCTCACTCTTTCAAGATTCGTCTACGTCCCAACTCCCGGATGTGGAGTCTCTCTTAGCCGACCTCATTGAACGCCTCGCTCGCATGGAGACTCGCGCAAAACAAATTGCCAATGACGTGGACGAGGTTAAGGAACGGTGCCTTGATGAGATGCCCATCTTGGATGTGGTGGTGCCCACAGTTGGCGACAGCGATTCGAGAATTGAAGATCTTTTGAAAGAGGAGCGCTGTGAGGTGGATTCAGAGGACGAGGAGAATGGGTCGGAAGACAACGTAACCCCTCTCGGGTAGTGTGAAGAGTTTGTAGTGGAAAGTGAGGGGGTGTTATCTTTGGGTTCTCCGATTGCACTTGGATTGTCGAGCTTACCTGCTTTAGGCGAGGAAAATATAGTTGTGCCGATCTTGGAGGATGTAGAGTTGATCTAGCCTCTTTTGCCACCACACAACGCTTTATTACTACTTGAACAAGAGGAGGTGGAAGAGGACGAGGAAGATGTGCGGGGTCCTACTCTCTCGTGCCCGACTACGACTATTTCTAAATTCGAGAGAGAGGAGATGACGGTCAGGGAGACGGAGAAATACGTCGACCCGTTTTGGGATGATCATGTTTGGGTGATCGACTCACCCTTACTACCACCGAAGCAAGCCCACGTTCTTGATGTCTCGATCTTCCGGCTTGCCCAACGCGCCCGCCTTGGTGATTTTGATCACTCGGTGTGTCTACTCGAGAACACCAAGGCGTTGCATGATCGTCACCTCTTCTTGGATCCTGGATAACATTTTTGTATAACCGTCGAGCGAACGACGTTAACCAAATGGGCTACGTGGGAGGCAACCCACGACATTCTAACCCTTTCTAACTCTTTTCTTGTTTTTCTTTTAATTTTGTGTATATTCTATCTTTAAGTAGTGTTAATGGAGTTTTTGGGTTTGTGTAGGTTCAGCCATGGAGTCTTGGGACAAAAGAGGATCGAAAATGGAGGTTGGCTGCTGAAATGCAGTCGATCGACTGAATACCTAGTCGATCGCCTGGTATGTAGTCGATCGACTGCCCAATTGACTGGTGGTTCAACATCGACTGGATTCCAGGCAATTCTGAACTTTTGGCATAAGCAGTCGATCGACTGCGGTCGATCAACCAAATAGGGCAATCGACCGACTGCCCAACGAACCCTAATCTTCGCTTTTATTCTCAAAATACAAGAAAAAAAAAATCCAAACAAAATAGAAATTTCAAAAACTCAAAAATATTTTCATTTTTGTAAATAGTTTGTTTTTGTGCAAATTTCCACATTGCCTTACCTTGTAGATAGCTTGTTGCTTGCCTTGGCTCTCGGCGACGACTTTTGCACAACAACGACGAAACAAGCTCGGACATAGGGGCGTTCTCTTTTCCCTACACCTTTTTACTGCTTTTCTTAGCTTAAATACGCAATGAGGACATTGCTAGGTTTTAAGTGTGGGGTGTTTAGAGTTCGTCCTAGGTTTTTAATTTTGTCGTATGCTTGCTTGTGATTAATTTGAGTAACGCGTAGGCTATTATTGCTTGGACCCTTGGCGAAGTGACGCGGTTTTGATGATTTGTTAGGGTGTTTAGTTTTTCGATCGAATATAGTGGACTTAGGTGGTTTAGCTTGTTGGGATCTCCGTTCGGTTTTAGCTTCGTGCTATCCTTGTGCTCGTTTAGAACTAGTGCCTCGACTAGCCCTCGTCATCAAACACTCTCTATAGGTTTTTGTTTTGTAATTTGGAGTCGTCAATTGATCCACGTGCTCGATCGAGAATTTTGTAAGTTGCTAGTAGCAACGAATGATCGGAGTCGTTGAAAGCTTCGTATTTTCATCTTTATTTACCGTAAAAAAAAAGAAAAATATAAAAAAAAAAGAAAAGAGAAAAAGAAAAAGAAAAATAAAAGAGACGAATAAACAAGGATACATTATAAATCCTTGAAGTTGTTGAGTAACACGTTTTTCCTTTTTTCTAATTTTTAGTATATATTTGTTAAAGAGAGGCGTAGATGATTTTGGCTAGTAGGGAGCCGATTAACGGTTCGAGCGTGGATAGACTTTAGCCGGGGCAAGGACGGGGAGACCGACTTGGTGGATTGTTTAAGTCCTTTTAGGTTTCGGGAGTCGATCTAAATTTCCTTAACAACGCACATTGACGTCCTTTTAGCCAAAGCTAACAAGCAACGTAGCGTACGATGTCTCGAATTATTTTGTGCATTAGTTAGGATTGGTCGGGGGTAGTTTTGTAATTTTTACGTTAGTTTTGCTTGAGGACAAGCAACCTTTCTAAGTGTGGGGTGGTTGATTTGCATATTTTAGTACATATTTATGTTACCATTTTTGTATCACGTTGCGTGTGTTTCGCTTGCTTTTAGGTGTTTTAGGAGTCGAGTTGGCCGTTTTGGACGACGCAGTCGATCGACTGCCAACGTGGCCGATCGACTGTAGTCGATCGACTGGAGCCCCCCAAGATCGACTGGATTCCAGGGGTTTTGGCTGTTTTGGGCAGAGCAGTCGATCGACTGCCGACTGACCGATCGACTGCCAGTCGATCGACTCCTTTACAGTCGATCGACTGAAAAGCAGATTTTCGCTGCTTTTTGGACGATTTTGCCCCTGCGTGGTGTATTAATCAAGAGACTTCATTTCATTAAAAAACAACTGGCAGCAAATCTCTGGACCAGGGATTTTGCTCCCAAAAACTCTTCTTCACATTTTCTCTTTCCTTTTTAATTATGTATTAATTCCTAGTAATTAATAGTAGTTTAAGAGGTGTTTAGATCTTCATCTAGCAAGGTGTTGAAGCTTTTGTTTTGCATTTTCCTTGGTGAAGAATCCTTCAAGTGCTATTGCCATTGTTGACGATCAAGATTTCCTTTTCAAGCTTTTGTGGATTCATATATTTGGTAATATTTCTCTATTTATCTTGTTTGGTTTTCATGTTATTGCTTTACTCTTTGTTTTGGTGTGTGGATCGTAGAGTAGTTGTTGTTAGATTCTTAATTTTCCTTGCTTTTCATTTTATAGCTTTTGAGCTTTTGAACTTTTGAACTTATGCTTTTAAGTTGTTAAGTTGTTTAGATCATTTTCTAAGTTTTTAGAAGTTTTATAAATCTTCCCTTTTTCAAACTTTGATTTTTGTTAAATTAATGTTGACTTTTTCAAATAAGCATGACTTTAATTTTCCCTCCATTTTCCTTAATTTAAATTATAAGCTTTCTTAGTTAATTAGTTTAGATTAATCGTTTTTAAAATAAGCTTTAATTTCCTTTTCGTATTTTAATGCTTTCAAAACTTCTATTTCAATTTAAAGTTTAGTTATAAAAACCGAAACCAGATCAATGATTACTGCTTTCCTAGTTTAGATTAGTTTAGTCGCAACCGACGATAAGAGCAATTAAGAAACCGACAAGCCGATAACATCCATCCTCGAGAGACACGACTCGGGAAGAACTCGCCGCCCTACAACCGGCTCCGTACTCTTGCGGAGATGGATTCTCAAACTAGAGCATCGAGGATTCGTCGATCACAGGGACTTTGGCCGTTTTGGACAGCGCAGTCGATCGACTGCCGACATGACCGATYRACTGCCTGTCGATCGACTTCTTTTGCAGTYGATCGACTGAAAAGCAGATTTTCCAYTGCTTTKGGAYGATTTTGCCCCTGCGTGATGGATTAAACAAACAWWGTCTTTTCCAATCAGTAACCAACTTGCAGCAAGGACTTTTTCACCAGAGAGAGCTCCTTCCAACCTTTCACAAATTTTCCTTTTTATTTGATCATTAAAAATGCTAGTTAATTAGTAAAAATTACTTAGTTTCTTTAGCTAGTTGTTAGATYCTTGTTAGCAAGCAACTCAAGCTTAGTTTGGTGTATCTTTTGAAGAATTTCTCAAGTTGATGTAGCCATTGTTGACGATCAAGCTTTCCTTTTCAAGCTTTTGTGGAATCAAGCACTTGGTAGTATTTCTCTATTTATCTTGTTTTGTTTTCATAATATTGCTTTAATCTTTGTTTTGGTGTGTGGATCATAGTTTAGTTGTTGTTTAGATTCTCAAATTTCCTTTCTTTTCATTTTGAAGCTTTTGAGCTTTTGAACTTATGCTTTTAAGTTGCTTGCTTGTTTAGACCAGTTTCTCAACTTTTTAGAGGCTTTTATGAAATCTTCCTTCTTAAAGCTTTGATTTTTACTAAATTAATGTTGTTGACTCTTTCAAATAGTAAGACTTTGATTTTCCCTCCTTTTTCCTTAATTCAAATTATAAGTTTTCTTAGTTGAATAGTTTAGCTGAATTAAGTTTCTTTTCAAATCAGGTTTAATTTGTGTTGTTTAGATTAATCGTTCTAAATAAGTTTTAATTTACTTTTCATTTTTTAATGCTTTGAAAACTTCTATTTCAATTTAAGTTTAGTTATAAAAACTCAAACCAAACCAATGACTACTGCTTTCCTAGTTTAGATTAGTTTAATTTCAATCGACGATAAGGGCAAATAAGACACCGATAAGCCGATAACATCCATTCTCGAGAGACACGACTCGGGAAGAACTCGCCGCCCTACACCCGGCTCCGTACTCTTGCGGAGACGGATTCTCAAAATAGCGCGTCGAGAATTCGTCGATCAAATATCGCACAATTTCTCGCCTATCAGAAATAAAAGAACATAATCGAATCAAAATGAAACAAATCAAAATAACGTGCAAGTCTTATGAAAACAAAATAAATAAATACATAAAAAGATAACAGGAGAATCAATGACGTTGTCTACGTCGGGGTTTGAGGTTTGCGTCCTCCTTCGTTTCTTCTTCCTCCTCCTCCTCCTCGTTGTCATCTTCTTCCTCGTCCTCCGCATCTTCCTCCTCTTCCTGACGCATTCGCCTCTCGATCAACAAGGGGCAACTATGGAGGGCGAGGTGTGCTCAGTTGGCTCTTGCTTGCCCCGCGTCAAGCCGATCAAAATGCGCAAACACTTGGCGTTGGAACTTGTGCCAACCCATGTCAGGACCCGGGCCGGTGCTCGGGCGTCCATAATGTAGGATTGCCGCATGGCTCGTGCTTGCATTGAATGACGTGCCCGAACTAGTGTTCGGGGCTTTGTTGGCCTCGACCCCCTCATTATGCCACCAATTATATTCGTCGTCTTCCTCTTGTTCCTTGCCACGGCGGTGGGGGCATTAGGGGTTCGCCGGAATCTTCGGAAATTTCCAAACCAACTCTATTGCCTCGATCCTCTCCAAATTATCCACCTCGGGATCGAACCCGCAATGACGGGCTAGCAAAGTGATCATGGGCCCCATTCTAACCCAGGTTACACTCCCACCTCCTATTTTCTGAATCCCACGAATCTCGGCACAGAGGTAAGTATATAAAGGAACTTGGCGCCCATGGACCAAACACCAAAACGCGTATACCTCGTGTTGGGTGAGGTTAGTGCTCTCGTGCTTGACCATCAGGACGTTGGCAAAAAACTTGAACCTCCCCAGTAGAGCCAAATCGGTGATAGCCGAGGCCTGGACCGAGAAGTACCACGCTCGCCCGTGATCGTCGCCCAAAATTGCGTCGGGGCATATTCACTTGGTCGCTCATCCCACAACTCCTCACAATTAAGCCCGAGAACTGCTTGGATCACCTATTGGATGATCCGATGCTCTCTCCCTCCAAATCAAATGGTGAATTCTGAGGACACGCGGGCCCGGTAGGTAGTGAAAAAATCGAGCATCAAATCTCGGTAGGCCGGTGCTCGGAGGGATGCGAAATGACGAGCGCTCAAGGCATCGATGAAATGGAGCACCCATGTCCCAAACCCTTGATGGTCCCCATTTTCCACCCACTCGTCAAGGCGCGCGAGGTTGACAAAATGAAGAAAGGCGAAGTTCCATTGGGAAAGGCTTAGATAAAGGTCCCCCTCGGCTTCGGAATAAATGGGAAAAGGGCGGCGTAGTTGCCGGCAATGTTGGGATAGGGGGCATCATCGTCGGAATAGTCGGCCATTTGAGCGGGGGTTGGGAAGACGTGGAGAGAACAAGAGGTGTGTGTAAGAGTCTCAAGAATCAAAAGGAACGTTCAAAATGGAAAAACGAGGGGAATTTAAACGAAAATGTTCATTGAGGCATTTCCTCGAACCCTTGGTAGGCACAAGCTTTAAATAAGGGATTTGAAAGAAATTTGAACCCAAGCTCCCTCAAACTCACCCAAGCATCAAAATAAGGTTTCAAGAGTATGGTTCTAGCGAATTACCTCAAGATCCAAATGAAAAAGAATAGAAAGACACGAGGGATCTCCATAAAATTCAAGCCACCGTGGGTTGGGGATTTTCTAGAAAATGGAGGTGGCACTCGTAGTCGATTGACTCAACTCCTTTCCCTCCTTCTCTTTCTTGTTTTTTTATTTGTGTTTGTTTTCCCCTCTACTTTTTTTTTGTGCACAGTCAAATCGAGAAGAAAGGGGGGAAATCGACTGCTTCTTATAATATCCCGCTGGGTCTGGGTAAGTGGGTCAGTAGATCGACAGACCGGCAGTCGATCGTATCGACTGCTTACCACAGTCGATCGACTACAACAGTGCAGTCGAGTCCGCATTTTCGATCCCCTTCTTTCCAAAACCTCCATGATTGTACCTACACAAACCCAAAAACATTAGTTAACGCAAAAAAATAAAGGATATACACAAAATCGAAAGAAGAAAGAAGAAAAAGAAAAGAAAACATAAAAAAGTTTAGATAATCATGGGTTGCCTCCCATGAAGCGCTTGTTTAACGTCACTAGCTTGACGACTCCCTATTTCAATTATGATAAAGGTGATACGGGAGGGTCAACCAAAGCTACCACCTCTTCGTCAGGCGGCAAGAGGAGCCATGACGATGGGGTTTAACTTGGTGCCCGTTGACTTGGAAATGATGTTGAGTTTTTGGGTCGATCAAAGTTACCGCCCCACTCGCATTGACGAACTCAATGGTGTAGGGTCCCATCCATTTGGACTTCAAGCGCCATTTTGTTAGAAGAAAAACGGGCATTCCTACTTCATGCTTTTTCGATCCTCAGCAATAGCGCCATTTTGTTAGAAGAGTTTTAGTGGTGTTGAAAGTATCAATGGGTTCATGGCTTGGTATTATCGGAATTCGATTAGATTGAGAGAATCAAAGTGATCATAGCTTGAGAAACAAAAATAAAATGAAAATAAAGCAAGTAAACTAATTAATCCTAGAAATTTAAATAGCAAGTGGGTAGAATGCCTCGGTTGTATGCCTTCAATGAAAATGCAAGCAAAATCGAAAATTCAGCAAAAACAAGCATGTTTCACCAAGTACAAGCATGAATGCACAAGGTACAACTATGAATAAAAACTCAAATAATGCAAATTATCATAAATCGAAAGCATGGATATAAAGAGAAAGAAAAATTGACGTGAAAGTTTAAAACTTTATGAAAAATAACAAGTAACAAAGAGTAGATCTAAGATTCAACCTAAAACTATGCATTGAAATAAGATTCAAAATAAAGCATAGGGAAAACTCAAAATAAAAACGATCAAGGACTCGATCTATAACCTAGATGTGTCACTCATCAAGATTTTATAGTCAATTCACAAGATCAAGAAAGAAATCAAAGAGGCAAGGTAAAAAGTATAATTTGAAGAACAAGCATGGAATTAAGGAACAAAGCATAAAAATAAAGAAAGCTTACTTGAACTAAAAGAGAAGAGTACAAACTTGAATTAAATTGCATCAAAGTAAAAATACAAGGGAGTACTTGGATTCATCTTGAGCTTACAAACCCAAGGCAAACTTGAATATTAAATCTAAAACCTAAGAGAGAGAAAGTATATATAGAAATTGAAGGGAAAACTAAGCCCCATGCTCATGCAAGAGTTGGGTGTTGAGTGGATGCTTCCTCAAGTCAAGATGTGGGGTATATAGTTATTAGTAGGGGCAAACTCGTCAATATGCTGTAATTCCCGGACTCCCAGTCGATCGACTAGTCAATCGAATGACATGCAAATTTGGGGAGGCTAGTTTCTCACAGTGGATTTTGGGACGTTGCAGTCGATCCTCTTGAAGTGCATTCGATCGACTGAAGTCTGTCGGGCAGTCGGTTTGGCAGTCGATCTGGCTACTATTAGCTCGGCTTCCTTGTTTTGGCATGGATTTTGAGCTTCAATGCCTCGACTCGAACCTCAGCATATGCCGATGCATCTTAGAGCAAATCAAATTCCTCGAGCCACCTACAACATAAGAATTTTGAACTCAAAAACCCATGAATCATCATCGAAAACGCACATACCAAGATCAATCCTAAAAACAAGAAAGTAACCTAAACCCCTAATGAAAAACGACTCAAAACTACTAGAAACGACACTAAACCCTAATTAAAAAATGAGAAAAACACAACAATTACATGCAAAACAAGCACGCAATTCATTCTTCGGACGAGATCCACCGTTTCTCTCCGGAATAGCTGGAGAATTTACTGCTTTTTCCTATTTCCAATTAGTCTTCTAAAACCTTTAATTGTTTTCTAGTTAATTGTTAATTATTTTATTCTTTTGGATACTTGTTATTATTTTGGTTTAGGATCATTGATGTTTGTATTGGATTGTTGATGTTGAGACTTAGATATTTTGATAGTATAATTCGTGATAGTAGTTACTTTAAATTTCATTAGTTATATCCAATCTTATTATTTCAATTCATGGTTTTAGTTCAATTTATGCTTAAGCGATTTCGTTACTTAATTCATGCTTAACAGTTGTGGTAATACTTGTGAATTTGTTTTATGATCCGTTTATGATCTCTTCAAGATAGCTAAGTTCAAGAGGGGTCAGGGGCGATAACCACCTCTTCCTGATATTCCTGATGTCAGTAGGAGGGTTATTTAGATCTTTCTCTAAAACAGAGCTGTTCTAGCCCTCCCTTAATGTATCTAACTACTCTGAGTCAGAGCTACCCCAAACCAGGTCTGGCGTATATGTTGCCCTATCACTGGCGAAAATGATTAGCCACTCAAAGCTTGTGAAGATAGCTAAGAGCCAAGATTTGCTTTTAATTGCTAGCTTTTATTTTGGGAAGAAATGAAATAAAAAACCAAACCCAATTTATAATGGCAAATACAGCTAGTAAAAAACCAGCTGAAAGTATTTTAAAGCCCAAACAAAATCAAACAATTTAAATTAGAAAAACCCAAACAAGCTTACATCCTAATTTTTTTTCATTTTATTTTATTGGTTTAGAGAAACTAGAAAGAAATACAGGAAAATCCCAGAATCCCTATTGTGAATAATAGATGAAACCAAGATCCACTTATTCAGAGAGAGAGAGAGAGAGAGTGGGGGTGTGATGTCAAATTTGAAAGTAAAAAGTAAAAAATAAAAATAAAATAAAAACAGAGAAAAAATAGAGGATTAGATGGCAAGAGGAGAGGGAAATGGATGAGAAATTTGAGGGACGATTGATTCATTTTCAGTAAACACACACACCAACTCTACTCTTTGCAGACATTTGCATGATTTACTTTAGTTTTTTATCATTATTATGTGTTAGCACAAAAACTTTAAATCAAAATCCATAATGCCATAATAATCTATTTCTCTCTCTAAAAAAGGGTGTGTGCTATGTGAGAGAGATAAGGAGGAGAGAGAAAGATGAGCTGGAAACCCAGCTAGCGCAAAACTCTCAAGTCTTATATTTGTAAAAGTTCTCTCTCGCACAGAAACACACAGCACATGTGTGAGAGAGAAAGATGGGGCGGAGGGTGGTGGGCTTTTTAGGGGTTGGGAATTTATTCTGCTTTGCCAAATTTATTGTTGAACAAAGATTGGAAGGTTTACCAAGGAACTTGTTCAGATGTGGCCTCGGCCTCGGCGGCCTTCTCAGCCTGCAGCAGCGGCGCGTAATAATCGGAATGCTCCTCCATACACTTCTTCAGATTCGCGGTCACCTGATAACACTTCCCCACGATATCCTCTTCGTTCTTCTAACCTTCCTCGACGCAGTTTTCCATAAATTGGGATTCGGGGTTCTAGGATTTTGGAATTGGGTTGATCGGGATTTGGGTAAGACATGGTGGCTACGGAAGAAAGCAGATACGGTATTCTGGTTTGTATGAATCGGGTAAATTAATTTAACTTGTTTTATATTTTTGATTTGTTAAATGATTATATAAAAAGAGAAAATGAGTTAGAGATTGTTGATCGTCGAATGAGACATGGATCAACGGTTGAAATAATTTGCTTGAGCAAGACTACGATCGGTGACATGGCAGATTGAGTTTTTAAGGCGATTCTAATAGAATGTGTGATTTTTACGGCTGTTCTCCTATAAGCGTCGTAGAATGTTTAAGTTTTTTCGGCGGTTAATCGAAAACCGACGTTAAAATAAACTATCCCCCAGTTTTTAAGTTGGTTCACATATAACCGCCGTAGAATAGGTGGAGTTTTACGGCGGTTGTTAAAAAACCGCCGTAAAATGTGTCACTTTTACAGTGGTTCATAGTGAACCGCCGTTAAATTATTGATTTTAACGTCGATTTTGAGGAAACCACCATAATATGACCTTTTTAACGATGGTTTTAGCCATAACCGCCGTTAAAAGTATTTTTAAGGCGGTTTTCAGTGAACCGCCTTTAATTAACAGCCTTAGAAAGTTATTTTTGTAGTAGTGTTAGTCAGTTTTATAAGAA
Organism: Phtheirospermum japonicum; assembly: GCA_014905375.1. Lineage (NCBI taxonomy): Eukaryota > Viridiplantae > Streptophyta > Magnoliopsida > Lamiales > Orobanchaceae > Phtheirospermum > Phtheirospermum japonicum. The sequence continues at coordinate 146,608 of BMAC01000211.1, read as the reverse complement.
GTTTCTAGGCCTTAGTCCCCGGGTCAAACGAATGTTGGTCGGGTTGTAGGGCAAAATCCGGATTTTAAATGCGTTTGGGCCGGGTCCGGGGTTCGTGTCGATGCTGCATCAACTGACGCGAGCCCAATCGACGCAACAGAGACCAATTTCTTGGCAGGTGCGTCGACCGACGCGAGCAGTCTCAGCGTCGACGCGGGCGGAATTCTGGGTCGATTATTCCTTTTGCTTGTTTGATCAATTCTCCTCGTTCGAGTCCTTCCATCTGTTCTAACAAGACAAAAACCAAAATAAAACATGAAATGGCTGAAAGTAAAATACAAAAGGATACAAAAAGCTCGGGTTGCCTCCCGAGAAGTGAAAATTTTTACGTCGCTTTCTCGATTTTATACACTCGATCAATCTCTTGCTCATGGTGGTCCTACAAAATCTCTCATGCCACCATTTCGACTCTTCACATAGTTCTCGTAATAAGGCTTAAGTCGATGCTTGTGAACTTGAAAATGCGTCTTGTCACGCTCATCGTATAGAATGGCTACTCCATATTCATCCAATTCTTTTAGTAAAAATGGTGAACTCCATGCGGCCTCAAATAAGCTTGGTCAAACTTGCGTTCGTGATTATACAGCACTAATTGCCCAGCCTCATACTGCCAGTTTTTAACTTGGTGCGAACCTTTTTTGATTTCTTCTTATTTGGCATCATATGCCTCGCCCTTGTTTCTTGCACAGTCAAAATCTTTGTTGTTGTAGAGGGAATCGTACATCGAATGGTTTTTCGGTGGCTTCAACTCCATCTTTGGCTCGAATTTAAGTGCCTTGCTCTCCACATCTAGTTCATCTCGAAATTCTTCAATGATATCGCTTAAGTCGATACCTAGCAATTCGATCAAATCCTCCCCACTCAAGTGCTTCTCGTCATCAAACTCATCATATTCCTCGCTTTAATCAACTTCTAGCGCATCACCCTCCCTACTTAGAAATTCGGCGTCGTCCCCGTCACCTAACTTGTCTAAAGTTGCGATTCCTGTTAACTCATGTAACGGGGTCAAAGAACGAACAATCATCTTGCATGGCAGGGGAGGGAATGTTTTGAATATCTTTAAGAGAAAACATTACTGTTTTGCCTAAAACGGTCATTGTCATTCTCCCTTTGTGAACATCAATCAAGGTATGGGGGGTAGACATAAACGCGCGTCCCAATAAAATAGTATGCTCCGTGCTAGCAATCAGCATTTCGCCAACGTCTAAAATCATAAAATCAACCGGGATCACTAGCTCACCAACTTGCACTTAAAAATCCTCAACCATTCCCAAAGGTAGTCGAATGGAGCGATCTGCCAAATGTAGTCGCATGGTCGTCGGCTTTAGTGGTCCAAGATCAAATTCTCGATAAAGTGAGTAAGGCATTAGATTAACTCCTTCTCCAAGACCCAACACCCTTTTTGATTTTTGTCCATTAGCAAGTGAAATAGTAATACAGAAACTTCCAGGATCACTTTCCTTAGGTGGAAATGGCTTCTTGAAAACCGCGCTTACTTCCTTTGGCAGTGTTACGTATTGATTCGTCTCCAGACGTCTCTCTCTTGAAGAAAGTTCTTTGAAAAACTTCACATATGCGGGTATTATTTTGATTACCTCCAAAAGTGGTAAGTTAATATTGACGTTCTTCAAAAGGTTGTACAGCTCCATGAATCTTTTGTTCTCTTTTGCTGGACGCAAACGGCTTGGAAAAGGAACAACATCTTTGATCAGTGTCGTCAATTGCTTCGGCAGTGATTGTTTAAGAGCATCGTCATTGCCAAGAGCGTTATTCGGAGTCGTCCCTTGAATGGACCCAGGAACATATCTATTAGCTGATTTATGCAGCTTATCTACTTATTTAGAAGCATTATCCTTGCGAGGACTAGGTGTCTTATCCGCGATTTCCACTTCCTCCTCTTGGTTAACTACTCCGTTGTCGATCTTCTTTCCACTGCGAAGGACATGAATCACCGACGCTTGTTCTACCTTGCTTGGGAGCTTGTCCTTCTCCTTATTTGATCTCGCAATGTCAGCTACTAATTGTCCAATTCTCCTATCCATCCTTTCCATATTCTTAGCGAGATCATGCACTATTCCAGAAATATTGTCAATACCATTCACCTTCTTCGAGAGTTCGTCTATCTTTGCATTCACCTTCGTAAGTCCCTCTCTATTGCCGATTGTCTAGGCCGCTTGATTTTGCTGCCAAACCAACAATTGATCATTTGGTTGAACCGTAGTAGACACCTGCCATTGCGTATGAAAATTATTTTGTGGCGGTGGCAGTGATGCTTCCGCATGTGGTGGTAGGTATTGCGGATCGGGTGGCATATAATTTGGACTTCCTGGTCCCCACTTGAAAAGAGGATTATCACGCTGCGAGGTGAACTTCTTTTGATTTGAATAATTCTGGATTGCATTAACGTCTTCTTGCTGTTCAATATTGTTTGGACATATGTCTACTAAATGCTGGGGGGGATCTGCACTTGTTACACATTGTAGCTATATTCTGTGCAGTGACCTTGCTTGCCCACTCGGCTTTCCAAGTTGCTAATTTCTCGTCGATATCTCTTTCATTTTTCCTTGACTAACTTGCCATCATCTAAATCAGGATCGGAAACGGATATCTCATTAACCTTTAATTTACAAGGTCGAGAGTTGGTTTGTCTAGATTTTTCTCTTTGCTTCTCCAATACTCGTCTTGCCTCGGTGGCTGTCAAATTTCCGAAGTCTCCTCCTGCTGCTATTTCGACTTCCCTTTTTCCATGGTCCAACAATCCATTAAAGAAAATTTGGGTAGTCATCTCTGAAGAATAGTTATGGTGGGGGCAATCCTGCAAAAATGTCTTGTAATGCTCCCACGCTTCATGAAAAAGCTCTCCCTCCAATTGTTCAAAAGTAGCAATTTGCCTCCGAAGATGCCCCGTTATTTGTGCTGAATAGTATTGATTTAAAAATTTCTCACTTATCATCTCTCAATCAGTCAATGAGCCAGGTTCTAGGGATAGTAACCATGACTTTGATTTGTCCTTCATGTTATAGGGGAAACAAATCATTTGCACCTCTTCTTTGTTAAGGCCATTAACTACAAATCGGCCAACTTCATCAACAAAATAGTTCAAAAATGCTAAAGGGTCTTCATGGGCACTTCCGTGAAAAGTCGGGAGTAAGTTAAGTTGATACGGTTTAATCTCAACTGCTCTTGCGGTTGGTCCAAGAACAATAGCGGACCTAAAAGGTACAACTTTCGGACGTGCCAAATCGGGCTGTCTAGGTGCTCGATCTCCCCGTGGTTCTCTAACTTGGTCATTATCTCTCTCATAGTGGTTGTCATATGCATTTCTTTCATAATTATTCTCGCGCTCGTATCTCCTTCCAAGGTTGTTTTGTTCGTAGCCATGGTTTTTTTTTTGCCAACCAAGCAGTGATGTGTCTATGATTGTTAGCATACTCGTTATGCTGCAGAATATCTTCGTTCCTAAATGCCACATTCTCGATGTTGTGTTGGCAAATGACATTGTTGTTCATCTCTTCGTTTTGCCTCATATTTGCCATGTTGGGTTGGTGATTGAATAAGTTTTGCTGCTGGTTAACTCCTTCATTTCTCCACCGCGTCTTGTCTCATATTCTCCACGTTTTGCTAATAATTAGCCCAATAAGCTCGGGGCTGTGGTTGACCTTGCAAAATGATTGGCTCACTATCATACCCGTCTTGAATTTGACGTGGTGGTCACCTTGGTGGGGAATCACCGTTTTGAATTGATTGAGATCCTAACATTGTGTCAGGAACTTGGTCGCAACCAATATCAGTAGTTGTAGAAGAAACATCCTCGGGAATGAAAAGGGGCCTTGGTCTTGGTGGGTTTGTACGATAGATGTTGTCAATGAATGGTGCAAGATCGCGTTGAAGTGATCGCCTACCTTGCATAAACTCAACAACAAATCAACGTACTAAGTGGCAAAAACCCAAACCAAGTGCAAAAACAAAAGGAAAATAATAACTCAAAAAGAAAAGAAAATGAAAAACATCCTTAATTCCTACTCGTTATCCCCGATAACGGCGCCAAATTTTTTATCCAAACTCTTGTGCACCCCTTTTAAATATTTTAAACACGTAAGTTTGATCGCAAGAGTATGAGGAACTTGTAGGGTAGTGTTTGAATCAAGTCGATTCTCTCGAGGACAACTGTTCGGTCTTTTGGATGTTTTTCTCAATTTTCAAATAAAATATAATACATACAATTTTTTTTTTAAGATTTTGAATTAATCGTTATGAACTAAGGCTATATTAAAGCTAAAACTAATTAAACTAATTATCTAGAACAAGATTATCAACTACGATCAAATATCAAACTACCAATAAAATGCAAAGATGATTTAAACCTAATCAATATCATTAACGAATCTAAGAACATGAATATAAGAAACTATCACGAAGCAATTGTATCATAAGAATCTAAAAACAGGAAATTAAGCATAAATCAACTTGCATAAATAAACTAAATGAATCCAATATCTAATATCCACGCATGAAATAATTAAACTAATTAAACTAGTTCTAGAATTAACTAAGATTCAACTACGAAATTAATTAGGAAATTAACTACGAAATTAACTAAGAGTTTAGAATACTTATTGAAACTAATGAAAGCGGTAAAAATCTCCAGCTATTTTTGAGATGAAGCGAAGATCTCGATTTGAAGTGAATCTTGAACTTAATGGACTTGAATCTTCAATCTTGATCTCTATCTACATAACGGAGTGTGTAAATGCATTGTTTCTGTGCTCTCGAACCCTAGGTAGTCGTGTGTCTTCTAAAAATCCGAAATATGAAGGGTACTTATAGATATAGCATATTTTGGAGTAACAAGAAAACCTAAAAAATGCATTTCTCGGCAGCCACGTTGACATCGCGTTGACCGAAGCATGCTGGCTCTCGACGACGACGCTACCGGTGTGCGCGCATCGATTGGGCAGGGCGTCGACTGACGTGGTCATGGATCGATGCTTCAGAATGTTATGTCGGCTTGGCGTCGACCTAGTATCGACCGTCGCGAATCAGGGCCTCGCGTCGATGAAGCTTCGACGCTTACGTCGACCGACGTGACAGAGAGTCTGTCTCACTTTCTCTATTTTTCTGCTACTCTTTCACCGGAAAGCTCGTTCTCCACTATTGAACATCGAACTTCATCTATTTACGCACTGAACTCTTCCGGTTACTTAGCTGTAAGGTGAAAAATAACGAATAATCACCTATTCTCACCAATCATGATCAAAATATGGTAAAATAAGCTGTAAATATAAAAATACAGAATTAATCTTAAATCATCTAACTTATATAAAAAACAAATAGAAAAACGAACTAAAATGCTAATAAAAATAAGGACAAGTCTTTGCTAATCAGGGCATGCCGTTCGATGTAAGCACAAGAAATGCGACATTCCCACAATACGGAGGCCCGAGCACCAAACTGGGTCCCGACATGGGTTGGCACGATTTCCAACGCCAAGTGTTTACATGATTTGATCGGCTCGACGCGGGGCAAGCAAGAGCCGACCGAGCACACCGCGTCGTCCATAGTGGGATCTTATTGATCGAGAGCCGTATGAGTCGGGATTAGGAGGACGGAGAGAAGGAAGATGACGAGGACGAGGAAGAAGAGGACAACGACGATGACGAGGAGGAAGAAGAAGAGACCGAGGACGAGGACGCAAACCTCCAACCCCGACGTCGGAGACGTCATTGATTTTTGTTTGTAGAGTTTTAGTGGTTTTGAAAGTATCAACGGGTTCATGGCTTGGTTTTATAAGAATTCAATTCAATTGAAGGATTCAATGTGTTTCAAGCTATAAAAATAAAAGAAAAAATTAAAATAAACCAATTAACTTATCTAAACTATCCTAAAAATTGAAATAACAAGTGGGTAGAATGCTTCGTCGGATGCCTTAATATGAAAATGGAAGAAAATAATGAAAATAAGCAAGAAAATACAATTTTTTGCCAAGTATAAGTATGCAAGCACAAAGGTACAACTATGCATAAAAACTCAAATAATAAAAATTAGCAAAAATTGAAAGCACGGATAGAAAGAGAAATGGAAATTAACAAGAAAGTTTAAACCACTAGTGCAGAAACTGCATTCTAGAACAGAACATCCTGGTACATCTGGAAGGGTATTTAAAATACTGTTCTGAATTAGACTTTCCAGAACAGTTTTTGAAATTACCGTTTTGGATTGACAATTTTCCAGAACGGTATTCAAATACCGTTCTGGAATGTATACATTCCAGAACGGTATTTAAATAACGTTCTGGAAAGTGTGTATTCCAGAACGTTATTTAAAATACCGTTCTGGATTGGAAGCCAATCAAGAACGGTATTTATAAAACCGTTCTCAAATGTCTTGGTCAATTTAATGCCGCGTAAATAAAAATATTTTGCCGCCCATATTTTTACTTTCCAGAACGGTATATTTAAAACCCTTCTGGATGTTTTCGCCGATACAGAACGGTAAAAAAATACCCTTCTCGAAAGTTTACGATACAGAACGGTATTTGAAATACCGTTCTCTAAATATTGTCGAAACAGAACGGTATTATAATTACCGTTCTGGAATGTTATTCAATCCAGAAGGGTATTAAAAAACCGTTCTTGAATACCGTTCCCTAAATATTGTCGAAACAGAACGGTATTATAATTATCATTCTGTATTGTTATTCAATCCAGAAGGGTATTAAAAAACTGTTCTTGAATGTCTTTTTAAAAAAATAAAATTCAGAACGGTATTTTTAATAATACCGATCTGAATTTTATTTACCAATTTGAAATATTTTACAATTTCAGCAAGCAAACTCTTGACCAAAACACCAAATGAAATGAAATATTTATGTAAATAAATTTTAAGGCTTCTTCGTTTCTTCCCCAATGTAAATTGCAAACTCTTGACCAAAACACCAAATAATCACCAGAATATGAGGCTGGCGGTGGCTATCGGGTTCAAGGTCTTGCGCTCGCCGCCTCACTCCATCCCCTTGCCTGTCATAGCGCACCAGACGGCGATGAGAAGTGGAGCATTCAGGATATCCATGGCCTTTGCAGCAGCGGCGCCTCTTCTTGCGCATGTCTGATTTTGGCCGGCGTGAATTTTGGGCGGAGGTTGGAGGATTCCGGTGAATCGACTGGCGGAGATGGGCTGGATGAAGACGGATTTCTACAGCCATGGTGCCTTCTTCTCATCTGAGAAAAGTCGTTCATCGCATTGGGTCGGTGACTCCTCATCGCAACGACATCTGGGGTCCTCTTCTTCTTCTTCTCGACACAAAACTGGTACTCCGCCGGAGAGAAAAGCGACGCGGCGGCCATCAGGTTTCAGGCCATTCGCTCGCTATATTTCTGCCCTCCACCTTCGTGTCTTCTTTTTGTTTTGAGGAAGGCGACCGGTCTGGGAGGGTTCTGCGCAGAGGTTGAGAGCATCGACAGAGCCGACCGGCAATGGCTGCGGAGGCCGTGAGGTGCTGGGCGGCGGTGATGTTGATTTTTTGGAGGGGGTATTTTGGTACAACTTTTAGGGTTTTGAGGTTTGTTTTGTAAAACCCGATTGCAATTTTTTGAAAAATTAGAAAAATCTTTTTGTATCTGTTATTCTGTTTCACCATGTAACTTTACTCTTAATTTGGGTTTTTGGTAGGGATAATTTRAAGCTATCTTCGTGTGGAGGCGACCGRCAAGTTTTCTACTGGGATGTGGTGAGTGGCTGTGTCATTTGGAAATTTCGTGGCCATGATAACTAACCCTAACTTTTTTTTTTGTGCTGCTAGTTTGTTTTTCTTACACAATTTTATAATGCAGGAAACGTAAGGTTCGAGAGATTGAAGAAGTAAACCGACCAGCTGGGGTGGACAAGTGGAAGAACAAGTCAGGGAAACATGGAAAGGCAGGAAAAAAGAGTAGGCTGCAAAAATAGGTATACGTCTCGATTAGCCATTTTTCGCGGTGCTTTTAGTATGAATGTGATGTTAAGAGAGCTTATTTTATTTAATTTTTAGTCTCCGGTGTCTTACTCGGTTTGGAGACTTGGAGTCATTTTAACATTAACATGTAATGGTAAGACGAACTTTAATTTGGATAAAGATTTTTGTGAAATATTTCTGTTGTGCTTTTAGTAAATATCACAATATATGAACTGAGATTGGTGAAGCTGGATTTGAAATCCATGATACTGGTTTATCAGTACTGAGATATATATATCATGATTTCTTCATGATAATATTGCTCCGAGAACTAAATAATTTATGATTTGTATGTTGTATTTGAGGGAAGCAAGATTTTTTTTTTAATAAAAATGGAGTTGTTGTTGTTAATTAAACGAGTACAGTTAAAAATAAGAAGTGAAGGCTTATTTAGGAATAAAAATAGCTAAATAAGGGTACAAATGACTTTTGAACACAAGTCATTTTAGTCCAAAAAGGTGGGTGTATAAAGCAAAGGGGTACGTACATGTATTTTACCCCCACCTATGTATACTTACGTTTCTATGCCAATAGAGCTTTGAACTGGAATTATGACTCTAAATACTCATCTTTTTTAATTGACCTTCCTAGTTCAAATTAATAAAGTATAATACGATTGTCCCCGTGGCTTTAGCCTTTGGTAGTATATTTATATAATGCTGCTGCTTTTTTTTTTTTATATTTGAATCCTCGTTTTTTTTTAATTATTACTTTTGTCAGTATATTTATATAATGTTGCTGCTTTTTTTTTTTTTTAGGTTCAAAGAGTGGATGATGATACTTGGATTAGGTTTTACTAACCAAATTAATGCTTTGGAACTGAAGTATCAACAAGTAAGTAACATAATAAATTCGATAAATTGATTTTCCTCTATGAAGTAACATAATAAATCAATTCTTGTTGTTGTTGTAGTTCCTTCTTATATAAAAGCCTGGATTTTTTATTATTATTAATATATATATATATATATATATATATATATATATATATATGAATAGGATTTAAAGATTTTTTTTTCTTTTAATGTTTAAATTATATTGCAATAAGGAGAAGCTTCGGGCCGGTTTGAATTCAGCCATTGTTAGGGAAAAGCCCAACGTTAAATGGAACGATGCAGCCAGATTGGACAGTGCGAAGCAGGCGCTACAGGAGGCTGTGATTCTTCCTATGAAGTTCCCACAGTTCTTTAGTGGTATATTTATTTATTTATTTATTTATGATTTACATCATTGGTGATATATAGCCATGTGAAAGAAATATTTTTTTTGGATCGTTGAGATTAGAAATCTTGTGAAGTTGATGAGTGTCAAGTAGTCTATATTATTGATTTTGATATGAACTTAATAAGATGTTTTAGCTAAATTCTAATAGTTTTCCATTAGGGCCATTGCGAACGCTTGCTTCTACATTTTATATATGTAAGACTTTATTTGGATCATGCTTAAATAAGCTATTTGCTATATCTTTTTTCTATTGAATTAATTTTACAAATAAAAAATAAAATAAATGAATTTTATTTTCTTGACTGGCCGAATATGAGTTTCCCAACTTCATTTATTTGTGTGTAAACTTCTTTTTTACTTACCATTCACCTTTTTTATGTCTGTAGCCTCTATTTTCTGGAGCTGCACTCGGACTGGAGGGACAGGTATGCTAAAGGGGCAACACATTATCTATAGTGTGCTTCAATTTAAATCAATACTTTTGTTGATTAGATATATTATTATCCATTATGTTTTGCTTCTGCGACTCACTGTTTACAATTATAATGGGGGCCCGTGCTATCGATGCCTATTTCCAACTCCACCACCTACAATAGCATGTCAGAGATGCTCTAACAGTGGAGTTCTTGGAGTAGGTATATGTAACGCCCAAGTCTTTGTTTTTAATTTTCTTCTTATGTCGAGCCCAATATATATATATTTTTTTTATCATATTCTATTGTTTCATATACACTAAGCCTACTATTCAAATCCAATTGAATATTTTCTACTTCTAATTTTAATTGATTTAAGAAATTCTATTTAATAAGATTTATAAAACGATTGTAAATTCTATTATACCTAAATTTTAAAGACTATTATATTGTAGTTGTATTCTATGTAAATTATCATAAATTATTTTAAAATATTATTATAATAAAATTAATAGATTTTAATTTTATAAAATAACTTCAATTTCTAAAATTATTATAATTTACTTAATAACTTAAAATACTATTGGATCATTTGCGAAAATTATTTGATTTAAAACTTAAGTGTCTTTGGGTCTACTCTTTTCGGACTTTAAAAACGAGCCCAACGACAAATCGAGTCCACTAAACCTCTACCCTAACATTCCAAAATTAAATCCTATTCTTGGTTTATAAACAAATTCAAGCCATCTTCAATTTTTTTTCATACAGCCGCAAGCAACAGTACCACGATCAATCTTGGTTTTCTAAGATTTTCAAAGAACAACAATCCATCATCAATTTTCTTAAACCAAAACAAGACCCCACCACAGCCACGTCAAAACCCACACCACCGGATCACCTGCCGACTCCACATCTGCCGCCGCCTTCACCACCGTGGTTCAGCCCCATCTCCATCATGTCGGCCCAAACGAAAAACCGTCAAACCCACAAGTAGAACAACCACGAACCACTACCTTTGGCTCGTAAACCCGTACGTCTGACTGGAACCCATCACAACCAGTCGCGGCCCGAAGTTAATCCCGAATCACCGACTGCCAGACCCCCCGAGAACCAGCCCACAGCGACTGCCGAGTTAAATCCGAACAGCCATAGCTCAGCGACAACACTCGCCACCCAGCCGCAGTAACCACGCCTGCCACCCAAACAACCACCAGCGGCCAACGAACCACCACCACCACCACCAGACCCGTACGAAAATCCCCTGTCCAAACCCAGACGGACCCACGGCTGATTCAAATCGGAACCCCCCACGTTGAACCATCCGAATCGCCACCCACGGCCCACGATTTCAACACCACCGGACAAATCGGTCAAGTCGCCATCACCATCTCAGTCAGCCCGCCGTGGCTATCCGGTCGAAGTCAAAGGAGGGGTGGGTTTCGCCCGGGCCGGAGAAGGAGAGAGGGAGAGGCGCCTGGATGCCATTCGCCGGAGGCCCCCTGTGTCGCCGATTAAGCCAAGCCTCTGCCCAGAGCCACCGCCGCCTGTGTTCGCCGTCGAGCGGCCGAGTCCGATTTGGGGGAGGAGATTTCGCCACTGGACCTGAACGCCGCTATACCCCAGCCACAGAGCCCCGCGCCGTCCAATTTCTGACACCGACGCCCAAATGCCGGAGCTGCGCCATTCGCCGTTTGCCGACTACGGTCCATTTTGTGAATTGGAAAGGAGGAGAGAAACTGGGAAGAAATAAAGAGAAAGGGGAAAATGGGTTCTGGGGGCTTAAGGATGGGTTTTCTCTTTTAATAACCAGCAATTTCCAAAATATCTCCAATTGAACCCAGAAACTCTAACCCTTGTTCAATTGACCTCCAAAACTTTTATTCTTATTCGATTGAGCCCCCAAGATACTTGAAACCCTGTTTTCAGCCCCAAAACTTATCAGAAACTCCATCCCAGCCCAAAGAACATTCAAGTTATCTTATTTCCACCCTCCAATTTCAAGAACCTTACAAAAACATCCATATCTACCATTCTATTTAAATTCCATGGTCGGGCGTTCGAATCAAGGTTACGAATTCATTATCTTTTCAAAGATTCCAAATTAATTTTTAAATTCAAGTTCTAAGTTAAGCTATTATATTCAATGTAGGAAACGAGGGTCCTCGAAATTAGGATTTTCCAGGAAATAAGATAACTTGAATGTTCTTTGGGCTGGGATGGAGTTTCTGATAAGTTTTGGGGCTGAAAACAGGGTTTCAAGTATCTTGGGGGCTCAATCGAATAAGAATAAAAGTTTTGGAGGTCAATTGAACAAGGGTTAGAGTTTCTGGGTTCAATTGGAGATATTTTGGAAATTGCTGGTTATTAAAAGAGAAAACCCATCCTTAAGCCCCCAGAACCCATTTTCCCCTTTCTCTTTATTTCTTCCCAGTTTCTCTCCTCCTTTCCAATTCACAAAATGGACCGTAGTCGGCAAACGGCGAATGGCGCAGCTCCGGCAT
>BMAC01000211.1:118346-134416 GCA_014905375.1 Phtheirospermum japonicum | reverse complement strand
AATCATATAAATCATAAATGAATGGCTACAACACACTATCATTGTTTTAGCTCAAAAGCTACTATGGAATGTTGCATTGATACATAGATAATTCATATAATTGCATTTAACATAGACAAACATAGTTTTGAAAAGGTTTAGAATCACCCACCTTTTAATGCGTTTCGTGGAAAATTGAATGTAGATGCTCGTGCTTTTCCAACCCTCCAATTTCAAGAACCTTACAAAAACATCCATATCTACCATTCTATTTAAATTCCATGGTCGGGCGTTCGAATCAAGGTTACGAATTCATTATCTTTTCAAAGATTCCAAATTAATTTTTAAATTCAAGTTCTAAGTTAAGCTATTATATTCAATGTAGGAAACGAGGGTCCTCGAAATTAGGATTTTCAAGCACGAGCATCTACATTCAATTTTCCACGAAACGCATTAAAAGGTGGGTGATTCTAAACCTTTTCAAAACTATGTTTGTCTATGTTAAATGCAATTATATGAATTATCTATGTATCAATGCAACATTCCATAGTAGCTTTTGAGCTAAAACAATGATAGTGTGTTGTAGCCATTCATTTATGATTTATATGATTTCTTCTTAACATTGCCGAACGTGTTCCATGTTTGACTATGTTATATGCGATTGTATGAATTATCTATGTCTCAATGCAACATTCCATAGTAGCTTTCGAGCTAAAATAACAGTAGCTTTCGGGCTAAAACAACAGTAGCTTTCGAGCTAAATCTATGGTTGGCCAACATCTATGAACGACTGACAGTGTGTTGTAGCTATTCATTGATGGTTTGTATGAATTGTGTTTAATATCGACAAAAAAATCCCCACTGAGCGAGTTGAAAGCTCACACCCATCTTTATCAAACTTTTCAGGTTGAGGAGTTGGATGTGGTACGAGGCGGTGGATGCGAAGATGTTATTTTCAATGCTATTTTATTTTCCTTTCTATGGACTGGTATCTTTAGTTTTTGTCAAGTTTGAAATAACATTTGAGACTTGTGTTTCTAATTAAAACTCCTTGAATAGTCGAGTACTACTATTTTGATTCATTAAGTGAATCTCCTATTTTTAAATAAATGTTAAGTTTCATTCACGCTTCCGCTCAAATTTATTGTGATTGTGATTTATTGAAAACTCACGCCCTTGATTTTGGAAGTTTGTTTATGAAAAATCAACTTTTACATTTATCGAAAATGGGGCGTGACAGTATATAGAGCATGTATCACTTTTACTGATGGTTTAATGATCATTTCAAAAATATAAATTATATATGTGGTGAATAAACGTCTCTTGCCCAACTTCCAATTTTGGCTAAAATAAGGTGTATTGTGGTTTATGTTACAAAAGCAATGTTGTTCAAATTTAATAGGCTTTTAACCTCTTGCATGCTAGAGGAGCCACAACTGAAAAATATGAAATTTGTTCAAAGGCTAATTAGGGTAGTTTTGAGCAGATTGAAGTTGGCTCCATTTCGTCTTTGTGTTTTCATGTATGCATTTGAACTACAGTTCTCAGCGTTATTGGGTGTCTCCAAGCCCTAGAAGCTATTAAAGTTGCAGCTGAAGTTGGGGAACCACTCTCAGGAAGAATGCTTCTGTTGGATGCACTTTCTGCTAGATTACGTGTTGTAAGATTATTATGTCTTATTACTGTTTTATTGGTTCATGTGATATCGTTATGCACTATAAACCACCAAAGCACTTTGATAAGAAACAAGTTAGTTGTCTCTTCAGAATATATCATACAATATAGAAACTTGATTTTTAAATTTTCACTAATTAAGAATGATGTATTGTTTACTTACATTTGAAAATAAGCATGGTGATACAGAGTGATGAGGAGCGCATATGTATTACAAACAATGGTTTAATTCTTTTTTGATTTATACACCAGTAAATATCTTTGATTGTCCTGAATTTGTTTCACATTTTGTAGGTCAAAATCAGAGGGAGATCATTATAGTGTGAAGCCTGTAGAGAATTGCAATGTTGATTGAACAGCAATTTCGTGATTTTGACTATGAAGAATTCACACAATCTCCGTTATCCACGGTGCCCATCCTCTTCGTTAATTCTCTTGTTCAGTTTGTAGATTACATATGCAGCAAAGTATATTTTTTGAATTAGAAACTGGATTCACTAGAGATACTCCCACCCAGCTATATGTTTGAGTTTTAGCTATCAACGGATATCATCTTGCCCTCTATGTGGACCTAGAAAGGGCGATCAATTCTTATGAGAAAGTTGCACTTATAGTCCCACAGAATCGAGGTCGTTGCAGAAGCAGTCCCATAAATGCAATTTTGGTCCTATTTTTAAAGCATTAAAGGCCCCATAAGAACTCTATTATKCAATTATAGTCCCAGTCTGTTAAAAAAACTAATTGAGCCGTCARAGCATGTGAACATGCTATGTCTTATGGCTGATAGCCTCATAGACGTCAAACCCATTTTTTTCCCAATTAAAAAAAAAACCTGGTTCCTATCTTTCATAATTTCTGAAAACTGATTCACTAATTTAAATGCTCTAGAACACACTCTTAGTGCGAACATTAATTGAAAAAAAAGAAAAAAAAAGATTTCCAGGTGGAACCATGACTGGGGCCTGCTCATGTAGTGCAATTTTGAATCCCAGAAGATATCTTAACATGTCTTATTGATTGTTTTGTTCTACTTTTCTGATGGTTTTTGTAGGTTCAACTGGGGCTAAGAATAATGAGCAATTTTCATGCMCAAAATATTCATATGAAGAGTCTAGCTCTGTTGATAGATACTCSATGTTTGTGAAATTCTGMAAATCTGGATTGGATCRRCTTGGTATCYATGATTTCYAGGATATTGACTTCTAGAAGTACGATTCGGTCTACGTTTTCACTTTTGAAAACATGAGGAATCTCAAGTTCAAGGAGTTCCTAGACCGGCTCAAGTCCTGAAGCAGATTGGAGATATAATCATACCTTTTAGATTAGAATTATTGAGCTTRCCGAGTGTTTATTATTTATTTATTTTTAGTGTTAATTACAAGTTTCATAAACCATGTATTATAGAGGACCAACAACTTAGATGATGTAAAATCAATAATTATTTATTTAATAAATATTACGATTTTAATGAGGATTTGGTGTTATTGTATTTTATTTTTTATGTTTTACATTTGATGAAAGCGTATTTTCAACAATTCAGAATGTTCTAAAATGCAAAATTTTACTGTTCTGGAAAGTATTTTCCAGATCGATTTTTCAAAAATACGTTCTGGTAAGTTATACTTTCAAAAAGGGTATTTTCAAATACCCTTCAGGAAGTATAACTTACCAGAACGGTATTTTGAAAAACCGTTCTGGTATATCATACCTTCTACAACGGTATTTTGAAATACCATTTTGGTAAATCATACTTACGAGAACGGTATTTCCAAATACCGTTCTGGAAGGTATGACTTTCAAGAACAGTATTTTCAAATACCGTTCTAGAAAGTATGACTTTCCAGAATGGTATTTGGAAATACCGTTCTGGTAAATCATACTTTCCAGAACGGTATTTGGAAATACCGTTCTGGTAAATCATACTTTCCAGAACGGTATTTGAAAATACTGTTCTTGAAAGTCATACCTTCCAGAACGGTATTTGAAAATACCGTTCTGGTAAGTTACACTTTCTAGAACGTGTTTTTTAAAAATCGTTCTGGAAAGTGGCGGATCAACATTGAATGGTACCAGTCTAGATCAAAAATCGTCTTTTCTAGAACGCCTTTTTTTTACACTTCTAAAAAGTCTGCCAATCCAGAAGGGTAAAAAAAGGCGTTCTGGAAAGTCTGTCAATCCAGAACTATGTCACTACAGAAGGTACAGAAAGACGTTCTGGACAGGCAGAATTACCCTTCTGGATATGCAGTTTCTGCACTAGTGAACTTTAAGATAAATAACAAGCATCAAAGTGTAGATCTAAGAATTAAACTCAAACTATGCATGAAATTTAAATTACAAATAAAGCACAAGAACAACTCAAAATCAAGACGATCTAAGACTTGATCTATGATCTAGATGTGTCACTCGTCTAGATTCCATATCCAATTCTTAAGATCTAACAAGAAATCAAGGTGCTAAGGCAAAAAGCATAACCTGAAGAACAAGTAAGGAAACAAAGAACGAAGCATGGAAACAAAGCATAAAACATTAAATTGAAATTAAACTTACTTGAATTAAGAAATAAAACAAAGCTTGAATGTAATTGTATCAAAATTAACAATCCAAAGGAGTATTTGGATTCTTCTTAGGCTTACAAACTCAATGCCAAGCATGAAAGTAAATCTAAAACTAGGAAAAGAAATTACATCAAAGCTTGAAATTGAATCTAAAACCTAAGAGAGGAAGAAAATTATCAAGAGCTTGAGAGTAATTTGATCCTAAACTCAAGTTAAGGTT
Organism: Phtheirospermum japonicum; assembly: GCA_014905375.1. Taxonomy (NCBI): domain Eukaryota; kingdom Viridiplantae; phylum Streptophyta; class Magnoliopsida; order Lamiales; family Orobanchaceae; genus Phtheirospermum; species Phtheirospermum japonicum. The sequence goes on along the minus strand of BMAC01000211.1, from coordinate 129,985 downwards.
GGGAAGGGAGTGATTTTTTTTTTTTACAAAATGAGAGTGAAGTTCTATTTATAATAGGTTTAATTTGGTTGAAACGGGCCAAGTTAGCTAAAGAGGCTTCAAATTGCCAGGTTTGACCAAAATTGGCCCGTTTTGACCTTCCTAGCCACTTGGCTAGCCTTTTGGCACCTTTTGGCTCGAGTTGGCTCGAGGAAATATTGATCTGGTCGTGCATGCATCGGACACTGGATAACCCAGTGTCGGCACGCACCCAGTGTCCGCAGGTACTGGGCGTGGGGCATGGCTGGGCGAGGCATGGCGGCAGGTGGCGAGGCTAGGCGAGTGAAGGCGAGGCTGAGCGAAGGTTGGCGCTGCTGGGCCCAGGCAGGGGAGACGCTGGGCGACGCAGGCAGGCGTGGGCGCTGCACGTGCGGGCGTTGGCAGGCGTTGCTCGGACACTGGGTAACCTAGTGTTGGCAGCGCTACCAAGTGTGATAGTTCTGGCGCGGATTTTGGTGACGCTAGGCCACCATTCGAGAATGTTAGCCATTTTTGGAGCCTCTTCTTGGCTTGAATTTTGGTCCTCAATGCCTTAGCCTGTAAAATAGAAATTTGAACATAAAAACCCAAGAATTTCACCAAATCTCAAGGTAATTGAACCATTTAACCCATTAAAATATAAAATTATCAAGAAACACGAAAAATAAGAAAACAAGAAAAACGACCTAAAAACCTAACGAAAAACAACTCAAAACTACTAAAATCAATATAAACATCTATCTAAAAACACAAAGAAAAACCAATAATTACATAAAAAACAACTACCCCACACTTGTCGCTTTGTTCGTCCTCGAACAACGAAAAGAATCGAGAATGTACATGCAATGAACATTATGCAAAAAGAAAAATCCTTGTGCTTATCCTTGTTAATATGATGAAAGTATCAACATAAACTCGTTATCTTCAAGCATTGCTCGTATTATTCTTTCTCAAATGCAAGCAAAATCAATGAATTCCTCTCAAAGGAAATTTTGGGGGTGTTCGCTCAACTCGCTTAAGTGTTTGAAATGGGACGTGTATACGCTCAAGTCGAACAATGCATGCACCTCGTCAAAGCTCACAAATAGGACGCTCAAATTTTCTCATAGTACATGATCAAACAAGAATCGAAAGAGGTCTTTATTTTTGGTTGTAATGTTGACTCTTTGGTAAGGTATGGAACATTTGGATATAGTAGCTAACACACGATCAAACGTGTTCAATAACACACAATATCCAAATTTCTAAAACCCCATGCTTATGATTGCTCCACCTTTCCCGATTCGCCGAACTTGCATTCGAAACCCTTTAACTTATTTACACGCTCTCCCGACTTTATTTCACAACACTTAGAAGCTTATTGAATTCGCTTCTTTTTGCTAATATTCGATCACAGCACGCAGAGATCGCGACTTAGCCCTTTTTTTTGAATTAGGCTTTTTATTTGAACGCACGCTTTATCAATTTTCATGATTTGTGTTGGAGTATTATTCTTTTTCTCTTTTTTTTGTATAAGCAACTCAAAAACCGACACCCACAATCGATTTCCCTCACATTTCTCATCAACTAACAATAAACTATCTCACCTCACAATTATGAAGATACAAGAGCTAAATCGAGCTCGGCTAACAAGAAACGGGATAAAGGCTCAAGGGGGCTCATTTGGGATTTTTAAGTAGCTTACATATATGAATATGGCCGGAACAAGGGTGATATATGTGCCTCGAGGTCATTTTCAAATTCAATCATGTACGAGCAAAGTCAAACCTCCTCAATGCAATTTACCTAAAAATGCAAGCAAGCCGATTAATCACACAAGGCTACTCACTAGTTTGCACCGAATTTGGGAGCAAAATCAAAAGAGCTTTTAGAGCTTTGCCATCTTTTCATGAGAAAATGTTGATTATATATATATATATATATAGGCGGGTTTGGACGAAGCACAAAAATTCAACCCCTCACACAAGAGGCCATAAACATGCAAAAACCCGACAAGTAAACTATTCAAACTTCCAAGCACGTGGAGTTGTTCAAGAATGTAATAAAGACACAAAAATCGACTCAACCATATAAATGTGCAAATAGTAAGTGTCACTTTGCCAAGAATGCGTCACTTTGCCAAGGCTCGAGTTAAGAAAAACAAAACATGCTTGATAAAACCCGGACCCTAACCACCTACCCACCCCACACTTAAACCATGCGATATGTGCATTTTAATGAAAACCAAGTAAAAGGAGGGGGAATAGAAACTTCCTTAACCGAGCGAGTTTGAGTCGAGCTCGGTAGGGTCCACCTAGGCATCTAAGCAAACCAAGCAAAAACTGAGCATGGCTAGTATCTCCCGGCTTCATGAACGCTACTAACTTATCGAATCGCCCAAGGTTGGAGTCGAAAAACTAAACCTAGAAAAGAAAATCACATAAAATTCAAAAACACAAGAAAATATGTACATAAATCCAAACAAAAAGAAACTAAAGACCAAAAAGGACCAAAAGACAACTCGAAAATAGTTTTTTAGTTTTCAATTTTTCAAATGTTTTTGGATTTTCATTTTAAGAAGAAAGAAAGTAAGAAATAAAGAAAATAAAAGAAATAAACTAGATGAACTTGGGTTGCCTGCCAAGAAGTGCTTGTTTTACGTCATAGCTCGACGTACTCCCTTTTGGTCAAGGTGGAAAGATAACGGGAGGCTCCACCAAAACAATCTCCTCCTTGTCGGGAGGGTCCACTCTTTGGAACGTCCTTTGGCGCATTGCATAGTTCAAATAATATCCGCCAAAAGGCAAACGTTCCAAACGGGCAATTGAAGCTCATCTTGGCTCGGTCTTCGAGTGGGATGGTGGTTTTGAAGTGGCCCGATGACTCATCAAGAAAATAAAGGAATATTGGCCGGCTAGCTTGTCCATCACGTGGTCGATAAAAGGGGGAGCGAAACGATCTTTCTTTGTGGCCTTGATCAACATCCTCCAACCCGTTGTAGCCCTCGTGGCCAACAACCTTCCTTCTTCATCCTTAAGAACTAACAAGCCGCTCATCTTGGGCACCAAGTCAATGGGCTTCACCCACTCGCTTTTGGACATTACGAACATCAAACCCTCTACTAACAAACTCCACATCCCAGCTCTCACCATTTCATCAAGAATCAAATTCAAGGAGCTAACTCCCTTAATCACTCCGGGTCTCCACTCAATGGCATCCTTAAGAATTTTAAACCTATCAACCATCCTCTCCTCCTCTTCTTCTCGGTGCGAGTTTGCAAGGATAATAATCGACTTGCTCTCCTCATCCTCCTCAAGATAATCGTCAATTTTTCCAAGCTCATCATCAATAACCCCCACCTCCCCCTCTAAAAATTCATCGTTGCCCTCAAAGACACATCGAGAATCATCTCCACACAAAATGGGGTCAAATAGAGGCACAACAAGCTCATCAAGAAGAACAAGGGGCTCATACTTACAACATCCCTCTATATCGACAACCGGGCCAACCTCCTCCTGATTGCTCTTCTTTTCCAAACCAACTCGTTCGACCGTGGCCTTGATGAAGTCCATATACACCCAATCTTTGCAATATTGTTTTTAAGTGAAAAGTAAGGGGTCAAGAGGGGTAAAAATACTCGGAATCAAAACCACGGCCTCCTCCATCGGTGAGACAACCGAATCAACTACCCCACACTTTTCAAGGAATGTGATCGGAAGAGTAGGCGACGGTAGTGGGTCCACGTGATAAGTAACAAGAGTAGGCGGTGGAGTGGGACAACCGGGTCCTGCACAAGGAGGAGTCGGTCCCGGGCTAGACAATTGAGCGATTTGAGCCTTCAATGTCGCTATTTTCGTAACCAACTCAAACTCCTTCGATGATAAGGGTGGAAACAACCCATGAGCATGTGTTGGTGGAGGAGATTTTGGCTCATCAAAAGGAAACCCCCCCACAAAGGGTCGACTAAAGTCTCTCATAGTGCGGACGAGGGGTGCATCAGAGATCAAACCTCCAAAGTGATCAAAAGCATTGAGAACTTGGGCATCATTAGTGGCACCAATCAGGGCTTGATTGAAGTTGGAAGTAAGAGAATTGCCATACGACCTAGGATTCAGATTTGCACCACCCACATGTCCACTCGGAGTCATATTCGGCATAGGAGTGAAATTGTAACCTGGTGGGGCTCCATATGGGCCGGGAGTCGGGCTCGGCATATTCGGATAATTTTGTGGAGCTCCATAGCCATATGAGCCAGAAATCAGGACTCGTACATCCGGATAGGAAATTGGAGCTCCATAACCACCCAAGGAACCATTCACGCCCGAAAAACCATTAAACCCGACATGGTTTGCACCATGCCCTCCCATGTCGGGTTGCCCATAACCGAAACTGCCATTGGCAATGTGGTTTGCACTGCCCCCCACATTGCAACTCCACTATACATCGTCCCCATCCCGACATGGTTTGCACCATGCCCTCCCATGTCGGGTTGCCCATAACCGAAATTGCCATTGACAATGTGGTTTGCACTGCCCCCCACATTGCCAACTCCACTATACATCGTCCCAATCCCGACATGGTTTGCACCATGCCCTCCCATGTCGGGAATATATCCACCATAGCTATAAGAACCTTACATACTAAAAAAAACGTCAAATAACAAAGAATATAAAAATACAATGATACTACAAGAAAATCAAAAGCCTTAACCAAGACGAGTCGAAATGGCGCCATTTTTTTTCTAGAGTTTTAGTGGTGTTGAAAGTATCAACAGGTTCATAGCTTGGTTTTATTGGAATTCAATGTGTTTCAAGCTATGAAAATAAAAATCGAAATAACAAGTGGTTAGAATGCCTCGTTGGATGTCTTAATAAGAAAATGCAAGCAAATAATAAAAATAAGCAAGAAAATACAATGTTTCACCAAGTACAAGCATAAAAGGATATGGTACAACTATGCATAAAAACTCAAATAATGCAAATTAGCAAAAATTGAAAGCATGGATAGAAAGAGCAATAAAAACTAACAAGAACGTTTAAAACTTTAAGGAAAATAACAAGCATCAAAGTGTAGATCTAAGATTTAACCTCAAACTATGCATGAAAATTAAATTGCAAATAAAGCACAAGAACAACTCAAAATCAAGACGATCTAAGACTTGATCTATGATCTAGATGTGTCACTCATCTAGATTCCATATCCAATTCTTAGGATCTAACAAGAAATCAAGGTGCTAAGGCAAAAAGCATAACATGAAGAACAAGCATGGAAATGAAGAACGAAGCATGGAAATAAAGCATAAAACATTAAATTGAAAGGAAACTTACTTGAATTAAGAAATAAAACAAAGCTTGAATGTAATTGCATCAAAAGTAATAATCCAAAGGAGTATTTGGATTCTTCTTAGGCTTACAAACCCAAGGCCAAGCATGAAAGTAAATCTAAAACTAGGAAAAGAAATTACATCAAAGCTTGAAATTGAATCTAAAACCTAAGAGAAGAAGAAAATTATCCAGAGCTTGAGAGTAATTTGATCCCAAAACCATGTTTGGTTTGGGAAGGGAGTGATATTTTTTTAAAAAAATGAGAGTGAAGTTCTATTTATAATAGATTTAATTGGGTTTAAATAGGCCAAATTAGCTAGCCTTTTGGCACCTTTTGGCTTTATTTGGCTTGAGGAAATATTGATCTCGGCGTGCATGGCTTGGACACTGGGTAACCCAGTGTCGGCAGGCGCACCCATTGTCCATAGGCGCTGCGCGTGGGGCGTGGCTGGGCAAGACATGGCAGCAGGTGGCGAGGCTAGGCGAGGTTGGGTGAAGGTTGGCCCTGCTGGGCGATGCTGGGCCGCAGGTAGGGGCGACGCTGGCAGGCAGTCACGGGCGCTGCGCGCGCGGGCGCTGGCAGGCATTGACGGGGCACTGCAGGCACTGCTCGGACACTGGGTAACCCAGTGTTGGCTGCGCTACCCAGTGTGGCAGTTCTGGCGCGGATTTTGGCGAGGCTAGGCCACCATTCCAGAATGTTAGCCATTTTTGGAGCCTCTTCTTGGCTTGAATTTTGGTCCTCAATGCCTTAGCCTATAAAATAGGAATTTGAACATAAAAACCCAATAATTTCACCAAACCTCAAGGTAATTGAACCAATTAACCCATTAAAATATAAAATTAGCAAGAAACACAAAAAATAAGAAAACAAGAAAAACGACCTAAAAACTTAACAAAAAACGACTCAAAACTACTAAAATCAATATAAAAATCTATCTAAAAACACAAATAAAAACACAACAATTACATGCAAAATAATTTTCCTATCATTCTTGTATTTATTTGGTTGTTTTGTTTTCATAAGACTTGCACGTTATTTTGGTTTGTATCATTTTGATTCGATTATGTTTTTTTATTTCTTATCTAACTCTTGAAAAATCCAAAAACATTCGAAAATATTACAAACAAAAAAATTATTGTTTTGTCTTTTAGGTTCTATCTAGTCGTTGGTTTTGCCTTATCGTGATTTATGTACATGTTTTCTTGAGTTTTTAATTTCGTGTAACTTTCTTGTACATATATTCCGACTCCAACCTTGGGCGAATTAATGGCTTGGTAGCGTTCATGAAGTCGGGAGATACTAGTTATGCTCGATTTTTGCTTGGATTGCTTGGTTTTTAAGTGGACCCCACCGAGCTCGACCCGAACTCGCTCGGTTGAGGAAGTTTCTATTCATCCCCCTTCTACTTGATTTTCATTAAAATGCGATGAGTTCATTGCATGGTTTAAGTGTGGGGTGGGTAGGTGGTTAGGGTCCGGGTGTCAAAAAGCATGATTTGTCTTTCTTAACTCGAGCCTTGGCGAAGTGACGCTTACTCTTTGCGCTATTATATGGTTAAGTCATTTTGTATCTTTATTACATTGTTGAACAACTCCACATACTTAGAAGTTTGAATAGTTTACTTGTCGAGTTTCTGCATGTTTATGCCCTCTTGTGTGAGGAGTTGGAATTTTTGTGCTTCGTCCAAAACCTGCCTATATACATACATGCATACATATATATATATATATGAAATGATTGCAAGGCTCTAAAAGCTCTTTTGATTTCACTCATAAATTCGGTGCAAACTAGTGAGTAGCCTTGTGTGATTTATCGGGTTGCTTGCATTTTTTATGGAAATTACATTGAGGAGTTTTGACTTTGCTCGTACATTATTGAATTTGAAAATGACTCCAAGGCATGTATATCACCCTTATTCCGGCCATATCAAAATATATACGCTACTTAAAAATTCCAAATGAGCCCCCTTGAGCCTTTATCCCGTTTCTTGTTATCCGAACTCAATTTTAGCTCTTGTATCTTCATATGTGAGGTGAGAGGGTATGTTTTTAGTTGACGAGAAATGTTAGGAAAATCTATTGTGGGTTTAGGGTTTTGAGTTACTTATTCAAAAAAGATACTCCAACACAAATCACGAAAAGTGATAACGCGTGCGTTCATGGGTAAAGCCTAATTTAAAGGCTAAGTTTAGTGAAAAGAAGCGAATTCAAAAAGCTTCAAAGTGTTGTGAAATAAAAGTCGGGAAAGTGAGTGAACGAAAGGGTTCCGAATGAGAGTTTGGTGAATTGGGAAAGGTGATGCAATTATAAGCTTCGGGTTTTAGAAATTAGGATTTTGTGTGTTATGGATCACGTTTGATTGTGTGTTAGCCACTATATCCAAATGTTCCATACCTTACCAAAGAGCCAACATTACAACCCATAATAAATACCACTTTTGATTCTTATTTCATCATGTACTATGAGCAATCTTGAGCGTCCAATTTGTGAAATCTTGACAAAGGTGCATGTATTGACCGACTTGAGCGTAAACACGTCCTATATACACTTGAGCGTATTGAGTGAACACTCTCGAATTACCTTGGAGAGGAAGTCATCGAATTGGCTTGCATTTGAGAAAGAGTAATACGAGCAATGCTTGGCGATAGCGAGTCTATGTTGATACTATCCTCATATAAATAAGGATAAGCACAAGGGTTTTTCTTTTTACATAATGTTCATTGCATGTACACTGTTGATTCTCTTCGTTGTTCGAGGACGAACAAACCAATAAGTGTGGGGTAGTTGTTTTTCTTGTAATTGTTGTGTTTTTCTCGTGCTTTTAATTAGAGTTTAGCATCATTTCTAGTAGTTTTGAGTTGTTCTTCATTAGGGTTTTCTGTCACTTTCTCATTTTTAGGATTGAAGCTTGGTATGTGCATTTTCGATGACGATTCGTGGGTTTTTGAATTCAAAATTCTTATGTTGTTGGTGGCTCGAGGAATTAGATTTGCTATAAGTTGCTGAGGATCTAGTCGAGGCTTTCAAGCTCAAAATCCGTGCCGAAATGAGAAAACCAAGCCGAATCGACTGCCCGGGCAGACTGCAGTCGATCGACTGGAAGCCCCAAAATCGACTGCAGAACAGTAGCCTCCCCAAATTTGGCATGGCAGTCGATCGACTAAGACTAGTCGATCGACATGCAGTCTATCGACAAAACTTAGTCGATCGACAGGCAATCGATCGACTAACTTGTAGTCGATCGACTGTGAGTCCGGGAATTAGAGCATTTTGACGAATTTACCCCTACTAATAACTATATAAACCCCATGACTTGAACTAAAAGAGGCATCACTCTCACAACCCTCTCATGTGCTTGAGAACTAAGTTTTCTCCTTCCTAAGATCTATATTTTAATTTTCAAGCTTTTGGCCTTGGGTTTGTAAGCTCAAGAAGAATCAAAATACTCCTTTGGATTATTACTTTTTATTGTAATTCAAGATATTGGGTTCTCCCTTTTATTATAGTAAGCTTTCTTTTAATTTCAAGCTTGGTCTTCAATTTCATGCATGTTCTTCAATTTTATGTTTTTTACCTTAGCACCTTGATTACTTGTTAAATCTTATGATTTGGCTATGGAATCTAGATAAGTGACACATCTAAATCATAGACCAGGTCTTGGATTATTTAGGTTTTAAGTTTTTCTTGTCCTTTATTTGCAATTTAATTTTTATGCATAATTTTAGCTTAAATCCTAGATCTATTGCTTAATGCTTGTTATTTCACATAAAGTTTTGAACTTTAATGTTAATTTTCATTGCTCTTGCTAGTTGTGCTTTCAATTTTGAAAATTTGCATTATTCAAGTTTTTATATACATGCAAGCTTGGTGTTACCTTGTGCGTGCATGCTTGTACTTGATGAAACATGCATGTTTTTTATTGTTTTCATTACTTGCTTGCATTTCCATTGATGGCACACGGCTGAGGCATTTTACCCACTCGCTATTTCAATTTTTATGATAGTTTAGATAGGTTAATTGCTTTATTTTTATTTTCCTTTACTTTTCAAAGCATGAAACACCTTGAAACTTACAATTGAATCGATTTCCGATAACACCAAGCCAAAGAACCCTTTTATTTCTAAAACCACGAAAAACTACACTTAAATTGTATGATGAATTGTATATTTGGATGTGTTGAGTTTGTGATGATTATATTGTTGATGATTGTTGGCTTCATCTTACGGGTCTAGAGCCTAAAATCATTTAGAACCATCAATTGGGTTTGTTGGGTGCTAAATCTACAAGTTGGGAATGATAACCCTAGCTTGTAGGTAAGGTGTTCGATGAAGTTCCCAAGAGGTCGTGGAGATGATTCAAGAGCTCTAGACCCCTTTTTTTCTTAAACCTTTTCAAAATATTGATTTCTTAGTTTTTTGACTACATTGACGTCTTAATTCCAAGTGTTTAAATTGTTATTTTTATTATTTTCTTATTCTTGAAAACAAACACAAAAGGAGCTTCCGATTAGTTTTCCTCGAGAGATTCGACTCGAGTCAACTTATTGCTCTATAAGTGACCTCGTACTCGTGCGAGCGAACTTTTAAGCTTGACAAACTTAATTATTTAAATGTAGGTGCAAAAAGTTCAATTCACTTAGCGATAACCGTTATTGCTAAGGCTACTATTAGCCACAAGCAGGTTTCGTTAGCCTTAAGGCTAGCGTTAAGTGTTACCGCTAACGCGGAATTACTCGGCCCGAAGCGAATTATATAAGGACAAAATTTTTAGTCTCGTTTATTTTTCTTTCTAACCGCTAATCTGCAACCAAAGCTTTTCCACAAACCACTAACCAGAGATTTCCACCGTCAAATCATAACCGATTTATTCTCGCCAACTAATGAAATGACCGCCGCACTCCGGCACACACGAACGATTTCCAGCGGTGAGAATTTCAAGGATTTATCTTTGAAACGAAGCAACGATCGACTTTTTGGATATTGGAGTAAAGTGGCTCAACTTAACTCCAATTATATTATCTGGTTAGGAATTGCAGGTTTAGGTTTAGGATTGGTTTGAATTGATTGAGTTGTTGAAGCAAAACGAACGTAACGTGCACGCTAGGTGCTCGACAGTTAGTTAGCGGTCACAGTAGCGGTAACAGCTACTGCTACCTATTATCTCTACCCATTAGCGGTAAGAGATAATGATAAGGGATACCGCTAGCCCTTACCGCTAGGTGTTCTGCCAGCAGGACTCCGAGGAAGTTTCGAGGTCGCATTCCAACCCTTTTTATCCGCATTCCGACAACACATACCAGCCGTATTCCGGCATTTACTACTCAATTCCAACAACATGTCTTCATCTAATTTTAGCAAGAAGAGAAAGAATATGGAGAAGAGATTGGGTGCAAATTTCAAGGTGTTCGACGACGAGGTCGACCTGTACAAGTCCTTGACGAACTGGAAGATCGTCAATCCGATGATAATTGACATCAATTACTGGTTCGCCCAAGCCGCACAAAATGACCCTTTTGCCGAATGCTTCATGAGCTACGTGAAAGCCCTCGACTGCATTGAGTGGAACCAGATCCGAATCCCTACCTATGAGCAGCTAATGCTCGAGTTTTACACGTCATTTGAGATATTGGCGGACTACATTCTGATGTGTAGATTCTGAGGAAAGGAATACACATTCAATGATAATGCGATCGAGGCGACCTTTGGATTTCAAAAAAGGATGCAGTTTTATGAGCGGCACCATGCGTAAAACGAGAGTCAATTTGGGAAGGATATTAAGCTCCCGGGTGTCGAAGGGAATGATTAGAAAGAATTTGTCTTGATTTTTATTAGTATTTTAGTTTATTTTTCTAATTGTTTTTGGTATAAGTTGGATAGATTGAGCATATTTTCGTATTTTCTTATCTCCAACTTATCTTATCATATTTTAATTACAATTAATTAATTTAATGTTTATTACAGGTATTTTGAGGTGTTTTGGCCTGAAGATAGTCGAGGATGGGCGTACGAGTGGAGTTTCAGCGAAAACGGGCCGCGATTTAAAGAATTTAAAGTTGTCGACTTTCTWTAACGGTTTTTCTCCTGGAACCGTTCTAGAAAGGCCTGGCCGACCACAACTCTCTGTAGCGTCGACCCAAGGTGCGTCGACCGACGCACTCCTGCCAAGCCCTGCTGAGCGCTGCGCACACTATCGACCATTCACGTCGGTTAACGCGAGAACGGACGTCGATCGACGCGCCTGCCACGGTCTCTGTAGCGTCGACCAGTTCGTGTCGGTTGACGCGAGAACCGACGTCGATCGACGCGCCTGCCACGG
>BMAC01000211.1:89688-108838 GCA_014905375.1 Phtheirospermum japonicum | reverse complement strand
TTCAATTCATGCTAGTTGGTCAATTAGTTTAGTTTAATTAATTTAGATAATTAGTTAAAGTTAATTAGTATTGCTTTTCGATTCATAGTTAATAATTTCAAAAACCACTTGATACAAGTTCTCGTGTTTAAACATTGTGATTAAACAAACATTAAAAATTCCGAACATCAGTCCTTGAGAGACGACTTGAGTTAAGCTTGTCAAACCTACATGCGATCCCGTTATTTTGCGGGTGAGCTATTAGATTTCTGACAATTATTTATATAGTAGGCACACACAAAAGCTCAAATCAGGGAAGAGCATGCAATACCCCCCTCACGATCGTGCAAGATAATGCCCTCTATGGCGCCTACCATTTTCGTCACGTTGTATGCTCGGCAAGGAGGAGCCTACGTTAGTGAACAAGGACGAGATGTATGCACTATGGTGCATGGTGAAGGGGAAGCCGGTCCAGGTTTATCCCCTTATTATACGGACATTGAAGAACGTGAAGAAGATGAGCGCAGAGCGACCGTTGGCGATGTCTCATGGCACTTTCATTCCTAGCTTGGCCGAGGCCTGTGGATACTCTCCGAGGAGCGACGATGTTAGCCACATTTATCAACCGTTGGAGTTCGCTCTGAGGGTGGTGCAAATCCCCGAAAAGCCGAGGGGAGTGAAGAAGCACGTAACTGAGCTTTGGACTATCACGAGCGAGACAGGGAGACCGACGATGATGAGAGCAGAGAGGTAACTAAGGAGGTTGATGGAGCGAATACTGGGACTCAAGGGGAGTCCGTCGTCAGGGTGGCGGGAGAGCCATCTCGTGTAGGGCAACCCGATTTAGAGGCCTTTTTGACAGATTACGCAGGCTTTAAGTCGAACATTTATGATCAACTTTCAGGCGTCGAGTATGATGCCCGCTCGGTGAGAGAGGACACGCGCTGGGTTTTTGAAGAAGCTCGTTCAGTGCATGAGGAGGCCCATATGGCTCAAGTGGAAGCACGTAGAGCGCATGAGACAAGCGAGGGAAATGGGGAGCTTTTGACGGCCTTAATGTCCAATTTTGCTGAGTTCATGACCCATCGGCCACCAGCTCCGCCAACTGACTCGATGGATGCCGCCCCATCTCACAAACCGTTTGATTGTATACTGCCGGGCAACTAAGAGAGCCATTCTTGCTGAAAAACGATTTATTTTATTGCTTTTCGTATATTATTTTGTTTTTACGTCAATTTCATTTTCCTTAAATTCTTACGACTTTTTAGTTATTTTATGTTTTCTTCATTATTTTATTTTCATAGTTTTTAATTAGGACATTTCGAATCACGAGAATCAAGACGAAATGACAATTGCACGAATTCAACATGGAGTTGCTCGACTTTTAAAGTATTTAGGGACGTTTTCCTTTTTCCTCTCTTTGTTTTACTTTTTCTTGGTTTGTGGCAATACGAAGATTGCCGGATTTTTAGAGAGGGGGATGGTAGTCGAGCGATTTATTATTCATTACACTAATTTATGCAATTTGAATTCATGATTTGTAACAAGTAGTAAACCTTAAAATGATTAATTGCTATTCCTTTGCTTATTTATGTTTGTCTGGTTTACCTATCGAGGTTGACTATGTGTGATTTGAGGTTCTTGTCTTTTGAGCGTGTTTAAGTGCATAAATTTCTCAATATCTTTATTTATATACTGTAAAATGGTACTTGAATGCAATTGATTTCGCAAAACCTTAAAAGCAGTGACAATTCAAATCTTTTTCATGTAAAAGCCTGTGAGTAGCCTGAGCGTTTATCATCTTTGCATGTACTTGAGTGAGTTCTGTTTTGAGATCTCTTTGAAATCGCTGGGTGTAGTTAGCTTTGAACATGACAATTAGGCACAGAAATTACCCTTATTCCAGCCATATCCATATATATTAGCCACTATAAATTCCGAATGAGCCAATCATAGCCAAATATCCATTTCCTACAGCCATGAGTGTTTACGAGTTAACTCCTACGTCATTAATAGTGTGGGGTAAGAGTTAATTATATTAGTTGGTTATTTGTGTTTTTGAATTATGAATAGGGAGTTATGAAAAGTTGTAATAATAAGTGTTAAGGATCACCATCCTTAAAAAAGAAAAAAGAAAAAAATAATAATAAAAAGAAAATTAGAAAAAAATGAATAAAGAGGATGCTGAATCTTGTTGAGTTGTTGCCTACGGTTGTAAAGGCTTGTGCTTAATATGATTGATTTTCTTGTAACGCCTTATGTTTAAGAGGCAAGAGTTAAGTTTGACAGAAGAAGCGAATCATAATCTTCTAAATTGTTTAAGTGGTTTGTTCAGAAATCGGTTTTGGGTTGCGAGTTGAGAAATAGCCTAAGTATAAAGGCTACGTTATGAGAGTAAGTGAGGTTTCTTTTGAATGATGTGAAGCACATTGCTTTGTGATTAGAATAGTTTGGTGAGTTATTGATCATGTTAGATCGTGAGTTAGCCACATGACTTATATATTTCATACTCGTCCAAAGAGCCTACATTACAACCCGCAAAGACCTTTTTCGATTCTTTGTCAGTTACACACTTAAACACAATGGAGAAGTTTTTGATTTTCAGTTCTTGTTTATTGTACATGTATTAATTTTGATGATTTAAGCGTAAACACGTCCCCATAAAATATGTTTGAGTGCTTTTTGAGCGTACTCATATGTATTATCCTTTGAGAGGATGCATGGTTTTGTTTTTCGAGCGATAATGTAATAATGGTCTAGCGTTTGCGGTTGCATTTCACTTATCTATATTTTCAAAACTACCTATGTAGCACAACATGACTCTTTGCTTTAACTTATTTTCATTCTTTTTATACTTCGAAACTATCATTTGTTCGAGGACGAACAACCCAATAAAGCGTGGGGTAGTTGATTAACATGAATTTGTCCTTATTTTTATTAGTATTTTAGTTAATTTTTATTGTTAATTTTGGTATAAGTTGGATAGTGATAAGAGAGAAATTGTGAGCTAATTAACAGTTTAATTCCTATGTTTTTATGTGCTTAATATTCTCATATATATTTATTTCTCGCATATTTGTTATTATGAGCAGTCGAGCACCAATTGTACATTTCTTTCTTATTTTGCAGTATTTGGTGCTATATTAAGTGAATGATAGTTCGCAAGGAACTTGAGAGACGAGGGTCAATGAATCGACGAAAGGAAACTGGCAAATTAAGAGGTTGCATCGATGGCTCGCGTCGGTCAATGCATTGCGCGCGTCGATCGACGCCATGTCGTCGAGAAGCTGCAGTAGCATCGATTCAAGGTCCATCAGTCGACGCCATGTCGACGGTCACTCTCTGTAGCGACGATTGAAGGTGTGTCACTCGATGCACATGCAGGTCGATGTGGGCGGATGATGCGCGTCGATGCCTACGGCTGGCTCGCGTCGGTCGACGCCCTGTCGACGCCGATGCGGCTGAGTTGTTTTAGGAAGAATCTTGTGCGGCAAGAAATAGGAATCATATATATAACTCGTCGAGAAGCCGTTCAAAAGACACTTTTGAGACAATCCAAGGGTCCCAAGGCTTGGAGAGGAGATCCAAAATTACCCAATAAACGAGAGCTTGAAGATCCAAGACCAGAAATCCAAGATCTAAGCTTTCTCTTCCCTTTCTGTCCAAGAACTATGTTTTATTTCTTTATTTTCCTATTATTCTATGAACTCCATTAGTGAGTGATTGTTTTATCTAGTCCTAGGGATGTGGAGACCCTCGTGATATTATGTTTTAATTAATTTATGCGTATTTATTTCGTTCTTCATAAGAGATTGCTTGTGTTATTCTGTTTACATATCATGATTGCTAAATTCATGACATGATTGCTGAATTCTTGGTTTTGATTGGCCACCTAGATTAGGGATTTGGTTATCAATTGCTAGAAAGAGGACTGCTTCCCGTGTAATTGTTGTAGTTTCGATTTCTCTTAAGCAACTAATGGTCTCGTATCATTAGGGATAACACAACATAGGTTAAATAAACCGATCCTATGTGTTTATTGCTTAGATTAACCTATTTGCCTGGTTCTTAATGTTTTTGCTGGATTAAATCTAGAGAGCTTATTCTAGGTTGTTCATTAATTAGGTTTAAATAAAGAGCTTATTTTAATTGAGTAAACTATAAGCGCAAATTCGAGTAGCAGAGCTTATTGTTACTTAGGGTTTTTAGTCGAATATGAAATAATGGACTATGATATTGTGGTTGGTTAGATGAGTGGAAAGAGGGTGGAAATGGAACTAGGACTGGAAGCTTTATTGATTTGTTTTGTTATTTAATTGATTTCTTTAATTATTTAGTTTTCTTAGATTAGTTAATATTCCTTAACCCCGTTTTCCTAGTTTAATAAAATATGAACTATCACAATTTAACCACACTCCTCATGGGATCGATCCTTACTTATCGCTACTACTAGTTGGTAGAGAAAAGCTGAGGAAAAATAAAATATTTAATTTGACGCTTGACGACGAGCGGTCAAATTTTGGCACCGTTGTCGGGGAGTGACGCGTTAAAATTGTGTTTTGACGTATTTTAATATTTTAATATTTTTAATTTTTATTTTTTTATTTTTTTTTTCAAAAGAAAAAAAAAAGAACAAAAAAATATTTTTTTCCCATTAATTTTATTTTTAGATTCTGTAACTGTGGCAGGAGGTAGAGAACGCACGTTGAAGGAGCTAGCAAATCCGGATCTCCCGCAACAACAACTTTGCATCACGTTTCCCCACCATGGAGGATGCTAAATTCGAATTGAGATCCAGATTAATCTATCATTTGCCGGCGTTCCATGGATTGGATGGCGAAGACCCGCACAAGCATTTGAAGGAATTTCACGTTATATGCACGAGCATGAAGCCCGCCGGAGTAACTGACGAACAAATTAAATTACGGGCATTTCCGTTTTCATTGAAGGGTCTAGCCAAAGATTGGCTTTATTACTTGCCTCCTGGATCCATTACTACGTGGATAGCGTTAGAGAGGGTGTTTTTGCAAATATATTTTCCCACTTCACGAGTGGCGAGCTTGCGTAAAGATATTTGTGCAGCAAGGTAGTTACAAGGGGGGACATTGCATGAGTATTGGGAGCGTTTCAAGAGACTCGTCGCTAGTTTCCCTCAACATCAAATGGGCGAGGAGTTATTAACACAATACTTTTATGAAGGTCTCTGCCTCAATGATAGAAACAAGATAGATGCGGCGAACGGAGGCTCTCTCATGGGTAGGACACCGATGGCAGCAAGGGATTTGATCTCGATCATGGCGGCCAATTCTCAACAATTCGACAGTTATGACATTTCATTGCGGTTGGTAAACAAGGTGGACATTGGCTCGTTGCAAGCTCAGCTGAATGAGTTGTAGTCTGCTATCACTAAGAGGGTTACGGTTCGACCATGCTTCTTTTGTAATACATTTGATCATGTCACCGATGATTGCCCAATGCTACGAGCCAATCTTGAAACAGGAGCCTATGGAGTGAGGCCTAGAAGATGGCAAGAGGGGAACTGCGATCCTTACGAGCCACGATGGGGAGACCCTCCAAATTTTCAAAGAGGACAAAATTTTTCGAGATAATATGATGACCATCCCCAACCACAAGAACCGTTCCCAGCCCTCATAGAGATGATGGAGGCCATGATGAAGAACACCAAGAAGCTCGAAGCTCAAGTGAGTCAAATGGCGAATCGCATAAACCAACTGGATGCACAAAGGAACGAGCGATTGTCTTCTCAAACTGAGGAACGCATGGCAAATGTGAGTGCCATTATGCTGCAAGATATGGGGAAAATCGATGATGCAGAGGACTCAACATTTGAATTGGAGGATGAATACGAGATGGAGGAAGTTGAAAGGAGGCGGACACTTGTTGATCATTGTCTTCCTGAGCTTACAAATGATGTTCCTTAATCTATCATTTCTCTTATCGAGGTCGGAGCTGAGCCAAAGCCATTGCCATCATGGACCGTGTGTCAAGTGATGAAGGATGAAGAAGAGACTTACGTGTGTGAAGATGTTTTTGAGAAGGAGGCGACCGATGATCTTCCGTATGTGGTGATACACGAGACCATCCTAGCAAAATTCTATGAGAAGCCACCACAAAGTCGTAAGGATCCAGTTAAGCATCCAACATCAAAACGGATGCGAATTATGGAGGATGAGGTCGTTGACACTCCGTGTACTTTGAGACCTCCTCCGAAACCCCCGTGGAATTAAGGGGTACAACGTCGAGCCGACGACGTTAAGAAAAGGAGCTTGTTGGGAGGGAACCCAATGTTTACATTATTTCTATTTCTATTTTTATTTTTGCAATTGAAGGGATACAGAGCTTGGTTGATTTGGATGATTGGGCATATTTTCGAAAAAGATCGTCTGGAACCGAGACCCCCTAGACATTTACCCTGGTGATTTCTTTTCCCTTACTCTTCCCTTATAATTTATTATGATTTGCTTGTTCTTGCTTTGTGTTTGCTTGAGGACAAGATAATGTCTAAGTTTGGGGGAGTGAGTTATTAAGGTTTTTATTGAGGATAAAGAAAAATTTTGACACGATTTTGAAAATTTTTGGGATAAATCCCGGGAGATTGGGAAGTAAATGATTAAAAGTACTTGCTTGAATTGCTTTGATGAATTATGTTTTGATTAGGTCCTTTAGTCGTCATTTAATTTAGGAATCAATGGTACGCATGTTAGTGCTTTTGTGATTCATATATGGGGCGTCAATTCTAGATTGTTGCGTTGTTGATGTGTATTTGTGGTTATCATACTCAATATGAGTTTTATGGGGCATTGAAGTTGGCAGTTGTGTGATAATATCTTGTTAGTCGAAACAGAAGTCGAATAAAGTCTGGTTGGGGTACAGCGGCATGGTGTAAGTAGAAAATTGAAAAGAAAAAAGAGAGAGAGAGAGAATTGAGGTGCCGGAACAGCTGCCTATCTCTATGTACCAAGTGCAATTCGCTTACAAATACTAAGGGCGAAATCCAATAAAGATGCTAGTAGCTCAACAAACTTTATGCACTTACTCAAGTGGAGCAATCCAACCAAAATCTCAAACATGGCGGAGGTGAACTAAACAAATCAAATACCAAATCAAGATGATCCTTCTATCCAGCGCCGAATCATTATCAAGATAAGTCAAGAATGGTAGTGCGGAGCTGCGGGCCTCAATTGGAAAAATAAAAACAAATAAATAAATGGGAGAGAACGAGATATTTGATCGTGACCAACAATGGATAGAGTCAAACCATTGAGTAGCGAAGGGGCACCATAGTGCATCGACGTGACGTATATTAAAAAGGGTTGCCAAGCTGCTGGGATCATCTAGGTCAATACATGAAACGATTGCGATTTCTAGAAAAATAATGGTGTATAGAGTCCGGATGAGTTCATTTGGCCAATTTGAGTGACTTACTCATATTATGTTTGTCTTATGCTTTAATTCCTAATGTTGCTTGAGGACAAGCAAGGTTTAAGTCTGGAGGATTTGATAAGCGAGAAATTGTGAGCTAATTAACGGTTTAATTCCTATGTTTTTATGTGCTTAATATTCTCATATATATTTATTTCTCGCATATTTGTTATTATGAGCAGTCGAGCACCAATTGTACATTTCTTTCTTATTTTACAGTATTTGGTGCTATATTAAGTGAATGATGTTTCGCAAGGAATTCGAGAGACGAGGGTCAATGAATCGACGAAAGGAAACCGGCGAATCAGGAGGTTGCATTGACGGATCGCGTCGATGCCGAGGATGGGTCGCTTCGGTTGACGCATTGCGCTCGTCGGTCGATGCCATGTTGACGAGAAGCTGCAGTAGCATCGATTCAAGGTCCGTCAATCGACGCCATGTCAACGGTCACTCTCTGTAGCGACGATTGAAGGTGTGTTGGCCGACGCACATGCAGGTTGACGCGGGCGGATGATGCGCGTTGATGCCTACGGCTGGCTCGTGTCGGTCGACGCCCTGTCGACGCCGACGCGGCTGAGTTATTTTAGGAAGAATCTTGTGCGGCAAGAAACAGGAATCCTATATATAACTCGTCCAAAAGACACTTTTGAGACAATCCTAGGGTTCCAAGGATTGGAGAGGGGATCCCAAATCACCTAATAAACGAGAGCTTGAAGATCTAAGACCAAAAATCTAATATCTAAGCTTTCTCTTCCCTTTCTGTCCAAGAATTATGTTTTATTTCTTTATTTTCCTGTTATTCTATGAACTCCACTAGTGAGTGATTGTTTTATCTAGTCCGAGGGATGTGGAAACCCTCGTGATATTATGTTTTAATTAATTTACGCGTATTTATTTCATTCTTCAGATGAGATTGCTTGTGTTATTCTGTTTACATATCATGATTGCTAAATTCATGACATGATTGTTGAATTCTTGGTTTGGATTGGCCACCTAAATTAGGGATTTGGTTATCAATTTCTAGAAAGAGGACTGCTTCCCATTTAATTGTCGTAGTTTTGATTCCTCTGAAGCAACTAATGGTCTCGTATCATTAGGGATAACACAACATAAGTTAAATAAACCGATGTTATGTGTTTATTGCTTAGATTAACCTATTTGCCTGGTTCTTAATGCTGTTGGTGGATTAAATCTAGAGAGCTTATTCTAGGTTGTTCATTAATTAGGTTTAATTAAAGAGCTTATTTTAATTGAGTAAACTATAAGGGAAAATTCGATTAGCAGAGCTTATTGTTACTCAGGGTTTTTAGTCGAATATGAAAGAATGGACTATGATATTGTGGTTGGTTAGATGAGTGGAACGAGGGTGGAAATGGAACTAGGACTGGAAGCTTTATTGATTTGTTTCGTTATTTAATTGCTTTCTTTAATTATTTAGTTTTCTTAGATTAGTTAATATTCCTTAACCCCGTTTTCCTAGTTTAATAAAATACGAACTATCACAATTTAACCACACTCCTCGTGGGATCAACCCTTACTTATCGCTACTACTAGTTGGTAGAGAAAAGCTGAGGAAAAATAAAATATTTAATTTTATGCTTGAAGACGAGCGGTCATATAGATTAAGCTTATTTTCATATTTTCGCACCTCCAGCTTATTTTAACGTGTTTTGATCATTATTGGTGCAAAAGGGTGATTATTTTATGTTCTTCCCCATATTGCTAAGTAACCAGAGGAGCTCAGCACTTAAGAGATGAAGTTTGATGATCGAGAGATGAGAACGAGCTATTCGGCAAAGAAGTAGCGATTTTTACCCCTTAACGGTAAGGTTAGCGGTAACTCTTACCGCTACTGGTACCGCTAACCCTTAGCAGTCTTACTACCGCTAGTGCAGCCGTTAAAGGGCGACAGAATGATCCAGAAAGAGCTAGACGTGGACTTAGAAGTAACCTGACCGTTGGTCCCACCATTAGGGAGAGACATTAGGGTTTAGCGGCAAGCTTAGCGGTCCCCTGACCGTTACCACTACCGCTAAGGAAGGACAGAAACATCCAGCAAGAGGTTAACGTTAGGTTTAGTGGTAACTCTTATCACTAAGCCCACCATTATCGGGCCTAAAGTCGGTTTTTAACCCTAACTTGTGCTCCAAGACTTTGAAATACTATAAATAACCTCTTATAATCCGTCTTAAAACACACCACAAGTATTCCTAGGGTTCTTAGGCATAGAGGAGGCTAGTTTTCATTGACCGGTACGTAGTTTGAAGATCAAGATCTAGGAAATCAGGATCGCAAGTTCCAAGCTCCGTTCGTTAGCATGTGATTCGTTCTTCGGCCAAGATCCATCATTTTTCTCCGGAATAGCTTGAGAATTTACTACTTTTTCCTAGTTCCAATAAGTCTTCTGAACCCTTTAATTGTTTTCTAGTTAATTGTTAATTATTTCATGCTTTTGGATACTTGTTATTTTTCTGGTTTTGGATCATTGATGTTCGGATTGGGTTGTTGATGTTGAGACTTTGATATTTTGATAGTATAATACGTGATAGTAGTTACTTTCAATTTCTTTAGTTAAATCCATGCTTGTTATTCCAATTCATGTTTTAAGTTCAATTTATGCTTAAGCGATTTCGTTACTTAACTCATGCTTAACAGTTGTGGTAATACTTGGAATTTTTTTAGGATCTGTTTATTATATTAGTTTCATTGATATTCATGCGTTTACTAAATTTCACAATTAAGTTCTTAGTTAAAGTTTTCGTATGCAAGACTAGTACAAAAATAGCGTGAGATAATTAGTCTAAGTTATGTTCTTGTCTTTACGAATGATTAGTTATAAAAACAAAAACAAAAACACCCCCCCCCCCCCCCCCCCCCCTTTATACATGTCTACGTGGTTGCAAAGCAAATTATTTGCGATATATAAGGGGTTTGTCTAATATCTGACCAACATACTAGACTACTTAGTGTAGTTCAACAAGTCTAGGCGTTCATACCACTTGTTGAATATAGCAGTTTTTGTTTACATGTCTCTTCTAACTTCATTATGCAATTCAGGTCTATGAAACTGAAGGATATTTTTTATTAAGCTGGATCAGAACCCAGATTTTTGGTCTTTCATAAAATAATGGAGCATATTAAACTTCAGGATCCAGAAGTATTTGAATACTCGGATGACATTAATAAGAGTAAGTGGACATTGATCCATGATGACGGCAGGAGATGTAGGATCCTGGTGACTAACATGTTTGAGTAGACCAGTGGAGTACTGAAATATACCAGAAGACTCTAGATAACTCCCTTGTCTGAATCATATTTGCTCGAAGTACACATAACTTTTAAGAACGCTTGAGAAATGAGGGAAAAATATAGAGGAGACAAATAATTTTTGCCTGATAAATTATATAACATATTCATGGGAAGACAATAGGCTGGGACATGTCACCAAATTATACTATATAATTGGGCGGCACAAACAGCACAAGTCTCCACACGGGTCGATGGATCAGTTTGTGGTCGAAACTTTTGGGTGTCTTTGTCGAGTGAAGAATGCTCCCGTGGTAGATGGTTGAAGAGTGGTATGCTATTATATAATTCAATCCTAGCATGCATTACTTTTAGAGTAGATCCTATAACTTACGTGTGAGATTTCTATAGCACTACTGGGTACCTACGTACATACTCTGTTGGGGCTTTTGAACCATTACCTGATGCAAAGGATTAGAGTAAAGCAAGTTTTGAATTGCTTCATGATCCCGACACTAATAGGTCTAAAAGTTTTTGGAAACTCAGGAGCAACAAGATCAACAATGAAATGGAACAACCGATAATATCGTGCACAAGAGGTGGCCAACATATCACAACACGGTGGATGTTTGATTTTGAGGCGGTGGTGCTAGTTAACATGAAAATTATTCCATCAATATTCATATTGTAGTCTCTAGTCTGATGTTGTAATTCATTGTACCTTTTTAATGACATTCATTTGACATTACTTGATGTTATAATTCACATTGCTTTGTTATTATTTGTATATTTTATTAATGACGGTTGTTGTACGAATTCATTAAGCAATAGGTATCTTTGGGAAATAATGTTTTCTTGATTGCATATATTTTGTTATCAATACAGTGTTTATCTCTTGCACCTGTTTATCTGATATTGTTTTAATCGATTATATGTATTAATCTTTCAGATGGCATCACAAAATGATGGTCCTATTTTAACTCAGCAGCATTTGCATCATTCGTATGATGCTGCACGTGGACAGATTGATTGGGTTCTATAGATTAAGCATGCAACATCTTGTATCTTTTGGGATTTCGGTGATGAGAATAACTATTTGCATCCTCGAGTTCCATTTGTACTAGATCGTTAGGGTCTTTATGGGGTTGCAGATTGTGGGCTGATTTGAAGACTAGATAACCATCTAATAACAACATTGGTTGAGATATGGTAATGCGAGACACGTACTTTTCATTTTTCCATAAGAGAGGTGACAATAACAATACAGGATGTTGCCATTTGGAGTCTTCCGATTGAAGGTGCCCCAATGATAGACAATGATATTTTTCATTCCAAGGAGTATTGAGCTAACCATATTTTATATTACATAGGTTTGCAAATTCACTTTGATGAGGACATAAAAGGTGAGACTTATCTATCACTCATAACATTGAGTGAGCATCTTAGAATCCACCAACCAAATGATGACATGCCATGAGATGAGGTTGTGATGTACGCGCGTGGGATTGCATTGTTGTTACTTAATTCCATGTTGGTTCTCGATACAACAAACGACTTCATGTCCATACTCTACCTTCATCATTTCAAGGATGATGAGATGACGTCAAGTATTAGTTGGGGTAGTGCTGTGTTATCATGTCTGTATCATGAGTTGTGAAATACTGTAAATCCAGAGAAGAAGATAATTAGTGATCCGCTGAACTTATTGCAGATTTGGGTTTGGTCCTGAATTCCATCTTTTAGAAAAGAGTTTTTATTGCCCATGCTCAATATAAGATCCATGGAAGTTAGAGCTGAAGACATTACATTGTTCGTACCGCCGTATGGTTATAGGTATAACATATTACATAATACGCATATGCTTCTTATAATTTTATTTTCATATATTGTCTTTGATGCTTGTATAGATAGATTGCATGACTAAACGTATGTGGAGTGCTAGAAATACATTACAAGTATTTCGGGAGTCACTACATTGGTTGCATAAATTAGAGGCAATGTACTTAATAAACGTTATTTATTTTATACAAAGAAAATTGATGTTGATTATTAAAATGAGTAGTGGACATGCGAGTCATACGTTATGAATGCACTCGATATACATTTTGGGTGAAAGGTGTTTGAGTGAGAACTGGTTGAGCCAATTTCCACTCATATTCTGGTCATATGGAGGACATTTGAATGTTATATTAGGGTGAAAAGAGAAAGACTGGTATTTAAAATTATTAGTAAAAATAAGGGGTAATTATTTTTTGCCCCCCAGACTATTTCGATTTTTATAGTTTACCATACGAATATTTTTTTTTCGATATACCGCCATCTGAACTATGCTCGAATTGTATTTTACCCCCTACACCACTTTTTTTGTGGTTTTGTAATCAAAACCGGATGATGTGGCACAACCCGGTTGAGGAAAGTGAGGGAAGGAATTTATGTTTTATTTATTAATTATTTAGTTGTTCAATCATGTGAGTCATTGTACTGTGGACCTGGGTACACCTTGTAAGGTGCACCCATTAATTTAATTTATATTTTAAAGCACGATGATAATTATAAATTAAAATGTACATAGTAAAAAAAAAGTATTTGGTGCATGGGTGTTACAGCTTCAAAATTATATTTTATCAACACACGATTAAGCATAATGTGAGTTCAAAGTTCCAAATAAACTAATGTTCATTCAATGTATGGATTTTATTATTTGTGAGGGCTAAAACTAGCCAAAATTAAATATATACTCCCATAATGGTTTTTACTAAAGGACGTTTTATTATACTAATTAAAAATTATTTTGTTCGTCCTATGAATAAATATATACTTTAGATGATTTTTTGTATAATCTTCACTACTGTCCATAAAAAGAATTTAATTATATACTTTAGATAATGTTTTCTAAAATCTTCGCTAATGTCCATTGGTAAGAAAATTTGTAGAATTCTTTTCTCAATATTTTATAAATTTTCATATTCACTAATGTCCATCGGCAAAAAATTTGTAGAACTTTTTTATCAATATTTTATAAATTTCCATGCTTATCTGCTTTTCATACTCGAATGACTTATGTCCTTTCGTATGGATTTAACTTATTGATTTTATTAAATAACTTGTAATTGAGTTTATCAATATTTCTTAAAAATTTCAAACTCTAATGACTTATCTGCCACATCAATTACATGCACATGAAAACATATGGAGGACATTTGAATATTATCTTAGAGCGAAAAGAGAAAGAGTGGTATTTAAAATTATTAGTAAAAATAAGGGGTAATTATTTTTTTGCTCCCGCAGACTATTTCGGTTTTTACAGTTTACCATACGAACTTTTTTTTTCCGACAAACTACCATCAGAACTATGCGAGAATTGCATTTTACCCCTACACCACTTTTTGTGGTTTTGTAAACAAAACCGGATGATGTGGCACAACCCGATTGAGAAAAGTGAGGAAAGGAATTTATGTTTTATTTTTAGTTGTTTAATAATGTGAGTCGTTATGCCGTGGACCTGGGTGCACCTTGTAAGGTGCACCCATTAATTTAATTTATCATTCCGTATAAATTATACATATCATCACATATAACGAGTATATATCATAATATATACTGATACATATCATCACAAATAATTGAAATTCTAAATCGAAAATCTAAAACCCTAAAATGAAAAAAATAAACCTAAAACCAAAAACTAATCCCTAAAAATGGAAAACTAAACCTTAAAATAGAAAACTAAACCGAAATTGAATAATAAACTCTAAATCTTATATTTCTATCACATATCATCACATATAACTTACACGTATCACCACATGTAACTAACACTTATCATCACATACAACTAGTAGAATTAGATTTTTGGCGGGACTCTAAAATGAAAAACTAAATAAAAATATGAAAAATTAAACCATAAAATGAGAAATTAAATTTAAAAAAAAAAAACTAAACCCTAAAATAGAAAAATAAACCATAAACTCTAATTTTTTGTCACATATAACTATCATATATAATCACGTATAACTATCATATATCATCATATATAGCTGAATAATAATAATTTTTTATAGGATAGATCTAGATGCACGTAATAAATTGCCACTACGTGTTATAGACTTTTAAATCTAACCACCTATCCTCCATTTTGTTAATGCTGTTAACTATTAATGATGAGTTGTCGGCGTGAGAGTGTTTTAAGGCTGAGGTGGACCAATCAAAAACTCCAAAAAATGACGTGTCGTCTTGTGGTTGAAAGGGGTTCTATTTTGGGATGAAGCCAAAATTTTGACCCCCTATAAATAAGAACTTTGTTTTATTTATTTTTAGTTAGACCTGCAGCCCACCATTTTTTACGGTTGTGCTTTCTCTCGAACATCCTCTTTCTTTTTTCTTTTTTTTTTCTTCTCTTTCTCATCCAGAGAAAACACAAGCCGTGACAAGGTTCTTATTATTCTTTTTTATTTTGTATCCTTCTAATTTTTTCTCCAGTCAGATTTTCTCATTATTAGGATTGTTTCTCGAGATTTTTTCTTCTTTATCCTTCTAATTCTTATAATCGTTGTTTCTCCAGACATTAATTTTCAGTTCTGTTTTTTCGAAAATTTTCAGATCCATAAAAAGTAGGGTTCATCCTCCGCATCGCTATCCGTTCTTTTTTTCATTTCTGCTCAAATTTCCAGCAATTGTCAATTTATTTATGTGTATCTTTTTTCAAATTTCTGCCGAAAGGAGAATATTTGTCGATCGATCATTCCGCTTTTAATTTCTTCTTTAATGGCAATTTCAATACCTTCTTCATTATTTGTTTCATTAAATACAATCCTAGGAAAAAAACAGATTTGAAAATATATTGTACGATCCGTAATTTTGTATTTTTTTGGTTTGTAGAGGGGCGCGCGATTCATTTGTTCTTCATGGATCATTATTTGGGAAAAAACAGATCTGAAAATATATTGGTTTCATTAACTGTTTTTTTTTTTCGATCTGGAAAACCCATGGAACAAAATCGATCGGATTCATTATTTCCCGATTGACAGGTAGGGTTTTTATCGATCTGTTTTTAAGAATTTTTTTTGTTTTATTTTTGGAACTGTTTTTAAGAATTTTTTTATATGGATGAGTTATAATAATCACTCAAAACCTTTCCTTCACAATCAACCATTAATTAGATGAAATTCTAAGGAAAGGTTTCTTATACGAAATTCTGAGGTTTCATGATTGTATTTGAACAACAACCATTTTTATATCGATAAATATTAAATGATTGATATGTGATGCAGGGAGCACAACTTAGAAAGCATATTGATGCTACTTTGGGTAGTGAGAAAATTGGTTGGTTGCGATAAAGATATGATGGTTGCAATTGAGGACTCTTGGAGAATGCGTAGTAGCAATCGAGATTGTATATCCGTAAAGAGCCAGGGATATGAACTGCAATGTAGTTAAGGTACAAAATAAAAATCATTTTGTTTAGAAACTCTATAGCTATATTAGAAATTAGAATTAATATTAGTTTCCCGCATCCCCTTAATCTTCTATGTTCAAAATGTAAACGTATAATGTTTTGATTTGAGAGCTAGAAGTTATGAGTTGAATGGAGTTGTGCATTTTGATTGAATTAAATGGTATTTTAAACTTGAAAGAGTCAAAATGGATATGATAAGATTTATTTGCAAAAATTTTTGGATATTTTGGAGATGGATGTGTTTCTACAATAGTTAAATGTGGTTTTGGGAATCGAACTAAATCCAAGTTTGCTCAGCAATGTGAATCAAAACTGTACTTTTTTTTTTTTTGAGGTTTTGACTACCAAAACTATATCTTCATGAATTTTAATTGACATACGGTCCTTTGATAAATTTTACAATTGTAGCATGAAGGTTATCAAAAAAGAAGTACATAAATTACGGAGTACACAAATAAGAATTTCCATAAACACAGTGTAGTTGTAGTCTGGCACAAATGACAACCACATTGAGTGCACTTTGTGGGTTAAATTTGTCGATCAAATACTTGCAATTTGGAATAGTGATGTAGACAATGAAACAGTATGTCTGCAAGTAGGTTTGTGATTAATGAACAAATTTATGATATTTAGAAACACATATAGAAAAAATTTATGTATTTTTTAAAATTATGTTCATAAAACCAACCAATTCGTCTATCTAGAAAAATAAATATTGCTCAGATTATTTATTTTTATTTTGTTTTATTTTGAGAATTTGCAAACACTTCATTCATGGTCATTTTTTTGCTGAATTTTATTTCCTCATATTTTGGGAATTGAAAATTGCAGACGATTCAAAGCAGAAGCCAAGAAATATAGTTGATGTGGGCTTGGTATAGGAGGCAGTTCAAGGTACCTGGCCCGAAAATACGGGGCCCAATGCCAAGGCATCACACTGAGCTCTGTCCAAGCAAAGAGAGCTCGAGAACTTGCTGCTTCTCAAGGATTAGATGAAAAGGCAAGTGAATTTCGGATGTACATTTTGCTTATCTGTTGAATGTTTTGAGTCTAAAAGTTAATTTCCACAATAGGTTTCATTTCAAGTAGTCGATGCATTGAACTAACCGTTTCCCGATGGGCAGTTGGATTTGGTTTGGTCCATGGAGAGTGGAGAACACATGCTGGGCAAAGCAAAGGTTTTGTTTATTTAATTTGATTTAACCCCTTAAAAAAGAATAATCTCATATACCATCTCAAAAATTTATGGCGTTTCGGACAGAAATTGTTTGCGACGGAGGTGGTGATTTCGGCCGGCGTTGATTTGGGTGTTATTTCGGTTGGGATTGCAACTGTTGTGGGGTTGTGGTGGTGTTTCGGCCGAGATACTGGCTGAACTTGCGGTGTTGGTGGAGAAGGCGACAGGTAGTTTCTGTATGTTTTGCTTGAAGCTGATGTTATGGCCTTTGAAATAGATACGAGCTGGAATTGAGAGTTTGTGAAATTAATTTGGGGTTTCATTTTCTAAGTTTGGACTGAAAATTATGTTCTTTTTTTCATTATGAACTTTTTTTTAAAGTCGGTGGGTACTCTATTTTTTTTCTTCGTATTCCTCATATTATTACTATATTTTGTTATCTATGTTTCAATTTATGTTAAGAGTTTGTGTTGGGGATTTGTAAGTTAACATGCATTGATAAATAAATTGTTATCATAGTATAATTTTTTTATAGGATAAGAATTTTGTCTGATTGAGTATTATTTATTCTGCATGTATTTTATTACTTAATTTGTAGTGTGTTTGTGCAGGGATCAAGGAGAGGTATTTATTCTGCATGTATTTTATTACTTAATTTTTGATGCTCAGATTTTTTTTTTGATGCTCAGATTTTCAAGAGTTGCCCTGCTCGCTAAGTATCCCAGTCGATGCAGTAAGGAGTGTGCGATCGAGGTCATGAAGTCGCTAAGTATCCCGATCGATACATTAAGGAGTGTGCGGTCGAGATCATGAAGTCGCTAAGTATTCCAGTCGATAAGTAGAACAAGTTCATAGGTGATCCGGAGGCCGATATCGAAAACCAAGTCCTCAAAACCGAGCAAGATCTTGGAAGCAAGATGTCAGGTGATGATGCTTTTGTTGCAGAGGCCCCAGCCCCAGCTCAAGCTCCAGCTCTCGGAGAGCCAATGGATATCATGACCACTTTGCAGTTGGTGTTGTGAAGTCACGGGCCCACAACGGGCTTTCTCGGGGTCTACATGAAGCTGCCAAGGTTATCAAGAAGCATGCTGCCCAGATTTGTGTCAAGCGCAATGTAGGTTAGTTTCACACAATGTGGGGTTAGTCAAGCGCCGCTCTTCTTTTTTTTTTTTTTCATTTCTGCTTTTTGTCGAACAAATCTTCTCCGCCCATTTTATGTCGAACAATCCGTTTCTTCTGGAAGAGCGCACTTTTGTGCTGCATCCGAAAGAGTTTTTTCTTTCTGAATAGTTGATCATTGTCTAATTGGTTAATTACGATTAGTATAATAGTTAAGGCTTCGTAAAATCGATTGCTTATTATTGCTGCTTTATGGTCCACAGAGAAGAGAACAATGAACCAGGTGGCTTCTGGTGGATGAAAAATATCATTAAATAAATATGAGAGGCTGTTGTTGCTGTGCGTCTAAGAGCACCGAACTTAACGGGCCACCAACATATTTTAATGTGAGTTTTTGGATTACTTAATCTTATCCTAATTTGTGTGATTTTAACTTTTAAGAACAAAAACGTTGGTTTGTATGCTTTGCGGTTTTCATTGATATAGTGCTAAGGGAAGTTCCTGTTTTTTTTTTTTTTGTTGTTTCGGATCTTTTTTTTTTTCGGTTTTTTTTTAGATTACCATATTTCTTTTATCTGGACATAATGTTCTGTAGATCTGAATAAATTTTTCAGATTCCAAATTTCTGTGTATTTTCCTGTTATGCTATTTTTTGTGTCCCCATCTCTGATCGGTTGTGGAACTTCATAAATCCCTAATTACCCTCAATATGTTTTGTCTTGGTTATTTTT
>BMAC01000211.1:29666-83308 GCA_014905375.1 Phtheirospermum japonicum | reverse complement strand
TCAAAAAAAAAATTCGTCTGCTCGTTCCCCGGCTTGGCTTCATCCTTTTTATTTTTTATTATTTTTTTTATTTATTAAATCACAAGCCCATGGGCTCAAAGGCCGGCCCAAATAAAAAATAAAAACCAAGCTTTTAATTAAATACAAGCCCAACTAAATGGGCTCAAAGTGGATTGGCCCAATTTAAAAAAAACAAAACCAAGCTTTTAATTTTTAAAATAGTACCGGACCCAATAACTTTAAAAGGCTTATTGGATTGGACCCAATTATAAATCGAAAATTCCATTGGAATTAAATCATTTCTCGCAAACGATAACTGCGAAAAATATAACAATTATATTTTCGCGTCCAGAATAACTTTCTCGTATTTTTTCTCAAATACCTATGCAACTAGCATGGGATAAAAGATATGGAATGCCAATATGTATAAAAGATATTATTACGAATAAAAACTGATTGTATTACAAGAGAAAGGTCAGACCACAGCCACAAGTTGGCTTGTTGGTCACCTTATTCTAAGATAAAGAACATCAAACTTAATATCAATATTGGGAATATAAGATTTTGCATTCAGCATCATACTCTTGTTAATCGTTTGAACAGTTGTAAAGTAATAATGAACTGAAAACATCAAGTTTTACGATTGGGCTCTAATATAAAAATCTCAAATTATAAATATGAAAATCAAAACTGGCCTCCAAACTCAAAAATCTGAAAATCAGATGAAATCCTAAAATTAGATGAACTACCCTAATTACAAAATGATATATTACATGATTCGTTCAAATTTGAAGCCATTCGGGTGCAACCAAAATTCAAGGCAGAAAGAAAATCAAGTCGGGCCCTTCAAAATCGAAGGGGGTAAAAACCAGACCGAATCGAATGGGCAAGGAACCAAATCGAACATGAATTGTTCTCCTAAACTATTTGAGGTTTCTTAAAAAGTTAAGGCTACAATTATTATTATTATTATTATTATTATTATTATTATTATTATTATTATTATTATTTTTAATAGTATGTTATTGTGAAAATAGAGGAGGTTGGGGCTATAAGGATCATACATTATCAATGTTCCCAAACAAGGCCTAATGTAATAAATCAATTAAAATATATCACATTTTGAAGGAATCACAAGGAACCATGAATTTGTTAGTCTATCCCAAATTACACTTTTACTATATGTTATTTTAGAATCATTTTTTCAAGGGCAAAAAACTTTTTGCCTCCCAGACTATTTTGATTTTTACAGTTTACCATACGAACTTTTTTTTTTAACAAACCGTCATCTGAACTATGCGCGAATTGTATTTTACCCCCTACACCACTTTTTTTGTGGTTTTGTGATCAAAATCGAATAACGTGGCGCAATCGGGTTGTGCCACATCATCCTATTTTGATTACAAAACAACATAAAAGTGGTGTAGGGGGTAAAATGAAATTCGCGCATAGTTCAGATGGCGGTTTGTCAAAAAAAATAACAAGTTCGTATGGTAAACTGTAAAATCAAAATAGTGGGGGGGGCAAAAAATAGTTACCCCTTTTTTCAATAACAAATTCACATGAATCAGATTCATCAATAAGAAGGTCAAACACACGCATTATATTACTTTAAAATCTCAAATTCAATGAATATTTCTTGAATTGATTAACAACCATGCTATGGCATATTATTAACTAGAAAAAAATTATTATTATCTAAAATCAATATGTGAAATTTGTGGGACTAGTGTCGAAGCATGCATGACGATAGCAATGGCAATAATGATTTTGATGTGGCACTGTTATTGTGAAAATAGTATGCCATGCTAGAACCAGAAATAAACCTTATAGGACTATTGATTACGTGGAATTAAATTCCTATTATTTATGTTATTTGTTATAGAGTTATTGTTATTATTTCTTTTTTTGGTCTCTAGTGTCAGTTAGAATGTTAGTAGTTTAATAGAGTCCTTATCTCCTAAGTGTTTTAGAGATAATCATCAAGACCTTGTTATGTGGAACAAAGACTCTTTTCAAGGAAGTTGGGCTATAATGTATCACTTGACGTTCTGATAAAGTTCACGATGGTGAGGACGAGAAAAATAGAAACCCTATTCCAACATCTGTTGCTCCATTTTAGAGTGTTCTTTGAGTTCGTGTTTGATCGAATGAGAAGAATTTTTAGGAGCAATTCTTTTTATTTATTTTTTAATGTTACTAAAATCATTTTTCCTTGTTTTGTAAACATTTCTATAATATATCTTTTGGCCCAAGGTCGCGATCTGTGAGTGTATTCAACTGACAGACAAAAATCATTGTTGTGTTTTTCTCTTCTACAAATATGTTAGTGAAAATGTTTCAACATCACCACTGACATTAGTGCTGAACACGTTCATTCAATTTATTGAAGACCTTCAAAACATTAATTTGGTATCAAATCAATCACTTGACACTACTAAGTGTGGATCCTGTGTATTTTTTAAGGAAAAGCAATGGATACGGTAATGAATGCTGCAATCCGACCTTCTGTGTTGGATGGAACAAATTACGCAATCTCGAAAGTCAGAATGCAAGCTTACATAAAAACTATGGACAAAAGATCCTGGAGCTCAAACCTGACTGGATGGGAGGCTCCCAGGATAGACGATCCGGATGGTGACGTCATTCTAAAGAATAAGGTTGGTTGGACTGTAGAAGAACTTGCTATTTCAAATGCTAACACCAAATATTTTAATGATCTCTACAACTTTGTGGGTGTGTCCCTGTTCAGAATCATCTCCAACCTTCAGACGGCTAAAAAAGCATGGAATGCTCTACAACTCTTTGTGAAGGGTCTAAAGGAATCCAACGATCTAAACTAAGAATGTTGGCAACACAATTTGAAGTACTAAGGATGTAGGAAAGTGAAACCATTGCCAGCTACAGTGGAAAGCTTCTTGACATTGCAAATGAATGTCAATCGTTGGGAACCCCCATCTCAAATGAAAGGCTAGTGAGCAAATTCTTGCGATCGGTGATAGAAAAATTCAAAATGAAGATCACTGCCATTGAAGAAGCCAAGGACACTTCTTTCATGAGTTTTGATGAACTTGTTGGATCCTTAAAGACTTACGAGATGGAATTAAAAATCAAGCAACCGAAAGGGAGAAGTATTGCTATGATTTCAACCCCATATTATGAAGATGAAGACCTTGACCTTGCTTCCATAACATATGAGGCCGAGTATGCAGATTTAGATGCGGATGACATTTCTCTCATCACTAGGGAATTCAATGACTTTCTGAGTAAAAAGAACAACTCAAGAAAAACTTTAAACAGGAACCTCAAGTCTCCATCAGAACCTACCACTCCTAAACCATTGGGTCAGTCTCTCAATAGGTTCCAAAGAAGAGATGTGAATCCTACAAGTGTTAAGTCTGAGCCCAGAAATCAAAACAACACCAAGGATTCGGACAATGTTCAATGCCATGAGTGCAGAGGCTTCGGACATTACAAGTATGAGTGTGCTAACACCATAAGAAAAAGGAACTTGATCGCCATGAGTGATGGAGAAGAATATGATGATTCAAAATAAACCGAGGTGGTTACTGCCATGAACGTCTGTGTTGTCTGGGATGACACTGACAGTACGAGTGACATTTTGTGTCGCAACTCGTTCACCATAGTGGAAAGTGATGAAAATGAAGATTTTGGTGTTGCTTATGAAGAGCTGTACGAAAATTGGTGCAAACCACTTCAGAAGGTCAAAGTTCTCTCTAAAGAAAATGAGAGACTGATTCGTGCAGAAAAAGAACAACAATCCGTGGTTTTGCGTCTAGAAGCTCTTTTGACCAAACGAAAAGAAGAACTTGATAGAACTAGGGGTGAACTTTCAGCAGCTATAATGACACTAAAGAAACTCAACACTGGATCAACTAAACTTGATGAATTCCTGTCTATTGGAACTATGATCAGACATGGGATAGGGTTTGAGGCCCCAGTTTTTGTGAAAGAAAGTGACAAATCCTCAAAAGGATCTGTTTCTATGAAGAAGACCAAGCGATGGAAGCGTACCTATGTTTGACATCATTGATTGAAACTTGGACACATCAGGCATTTTGTAAAAAACTCAAGTCAGAAAGAGCATCCTCTCTCGGTAGCAAGAGAATGTAGTGAATATAAGTTCCAACATTAGTACTAACACTACTCACAAAGGTAGAATGGTGTGGTTAAGAAAGGATGACACCCGGTGCAACATGATCAATATCTCTCTGAAGTCCAGTGTTGAAGACTCGTGGTATTTCGACAGTGGATGCTCCAGGCACATGACAGGTTTGGCTGAAAACTTAACTAACATTGTTCAACATAATGGTGGCAAAGTTCAATACGGTAGTGGTGCGCATGGTCAGATTGTAGGAAAAGGAACCCTAAATGTTGAAGGGTTACCTAAACTTCAGAATGTGCTACTTGTTAAGGGATTGGTTGCCAACCTCATAAGCATCAGTCACCTATGCGATGATGATCTTCATGTGTAGTTCACCCGAGATTCATGTGAAGTCTTCAACAACTCTAATCAATGCATCCTTAATGGCACACGGACCATGATCAACTACTACAAATTGAATAGCAAGACCTGATGTCAAAACGTGCAACCTTCAGACTCTGAATTGTGGCATCAAAAAGATGGGACATGTTAACAATAAGATGATGAGTAAACTTGTCAAGTCTACAGCTGTAAGAGGAGTTCTCAAGCTGGTCATCAAGAACCCATCCATATGTGGTGAATGTCAAAAGGTATAACAAACTAGGGTGTCTCACCCGGTGACCCAACACTTCAACACCACTCGCTGTCTAGAACTGCTCCACATTGGTCTTCCGGGTCCAATCGAGGTAGAAAGTATGGGTGGTAAGAAATAATCATTTGTCATTGTTGATGATTTTTTTTTGTTTTACCCGGATTGAGTTCCTT
This sequence comes from Phtheirospermum japonicum, assembly GCA_014905375.1. Taxonomy (NCBI): domain Eukaryota; kingdom Viridiplantae; phylum Streptophyta; class Magnoliopsida; order Lamiales; family Orobanchaceae; genus Phtheirospermum; species Phtheirospermum japonicum. The sequence continues at coordinate 78,378 of BMAC01000211.1, read as the reverse complement.
CGTGAAAAGTCTGAAACCTTTGAAGGTTTCCAAAAACTGTCCAAATGTGTCAGTAACAAATTTTGTTTTCAAATTGGCAGAATTAGGTCAGATCATGGTAAAGAGTTTGAGAACTCATCGTTTCAAAACTTTTTTGACAAATACAGAATCTCTCATGAGTTCTCCTCTCCAATCACACCTCAATAAAATGGAATAGATGAGCGTGAGAACCGATCTTTACAAGAAATGGATCAAACCATGTCGATTTCTAAAAATCTGTTAAATAGATTTTGGGATGAAACTATTAATATTGCGTGTCACATTTTAGATTGGGTCTACTTTAGGGTAGGTACTTTCAAAACACCCTACAAAATTCTTGTTGCAAAGAAACCCAATTTGAATTATTTTCATGTTTTTAGTTATGTGTGCTATGTGCTGAATGATAGATCTTACTTAACCAAGTTTGATTCTAAAAGTGAAAAGTGTGTTTTCTTAGGATATTCAATGAACAACCATGCCTATAGGGTTTTTAATCTTAGAACTTGTGCTATGCTTGAGTCAGTGAATGTCAAGTTTGATGAACTAGCAGCTATCTCTGGAGATTCTGCTGAGGATGATGTGGTTGATCTGGTTCAGAGTCCACAGTCGATTCCCACACTCACTCCAAGGGAATCCTCTGAAATTGCACCTACTGTTACTGAAAGTATTGCAACACCTGAACCAACATCGCAGGTTCATGCAGATGCTACTGGTGAAACCACTGAGTCTGAAGAGGATCAGGTTGATGCAGCAATCTCTGAACCTCTTGACAGAGACATTCCCTCCAGGATACAAAGGAATCATCGTACCTCTCAAGTTATTGGATCCTTGTACGAAAGAAGCACATGAAAGATGCAGATTAATTTCAAGGAGATGGTGAAAATGGTTTGTATGGATTCATGCTGTTCACTAACAAATTATTCTTTTTTTTGTGTGTCAACTATAGAGCCCAAGAAATTGGAAGAAGCTCTTAGAGATGAGTACTGGATAAAGGACATTCAAGAAGAATTAGATCAGTTTTCCAAAAATGACGTATGGGACTTAGTACCACGACCAAATGTTGGAAACGTCATTGGAACGAGATGGGTCTTCAGAAACAAAAATAATGAATTAGGGAACATCGTGCGAAACAAATCCAGAGCTCAAGGTTATACTCAGGTTGAAGGTATAGACTTTGATGAAATATTTGCTCCTGTAACAAGAATTGGGTAATTAGATTACTTTTGGCAATTGCTTGTCACTTGAACATTACTCTTCACCAAATGGACGTAAAAAGTGCTTTCTTAAATGGTATTTTAAATGAGAAAGAATTTTTGAGCATCCTAGGGGTTTTGAAGATCCTCATAAACCTCATTATGTTTTCAAGCTAAAAAAGGCCCTCTATGTACTAAAACAAGCTCCTGGAGAGGCTTACTCAACATCTCCTTCAAATGAACTTTAAATGTGGTGAAGTAGATAAAACTTTGTTCATTCTGAAAAGAAATCACAAGATAATAATTTCTCAAATCAATGTTGATGACATTGTGTTTGGTTCAAACTGTGATAAACTGCTCAGAGATATTATGAAGATCATGTCAACCACGTTTGAAATGAGCATGAAAGGTAAGTTATCTTTTTTCTTAAGACTGCAGATCAAATAGTTTAAAAATAGAATTTTCTCATCCCAGGCAAATTATGCTAAGAATATTGTGAAATGTTTTGGTTTAGATAGTGCCAAACACATGAAAACTCCCATGGGATCAAGTCAAATATTTTCCAGAGACGATATTGGTGAAAGCGTTGATCACACTGTGTATAGGAGTATGATAGGCATTATTTTGTATTTAACTGCAAGTTGTCCTGATATCATGTATAGTGTTTGCTTGTGTGCTCGATATAAGTCCAATCCTAAAGAGACTCACTTAAAGGCTCTAGAACACATAATTAGATATGTAGCTGGTACTTGCAATCTAGGAATCCTGTAGACTAAGGATATTAATTCTAATCTTCTTGGATATACTGATTCTGATTGGGCAGGTGATGCTGATGATAGAAAGAGTACGACAGGGGGTTGTTTCTTCTAGGTAATAATCTCGTCTCATGTTATAGTAAAAAAATAGAATTGTGTATCATTATCAACAGCTGAAGCTAAATATGTAGCTAGTGGTAGTGCTTGTGCTCAACTGCTCTGGATGAAACAAATGATAGAGGAGTATGGGTTACAAAGTCATACCCTTACTATTTTGCGTGATAATTCAAGTGCCATTGACATTTCAAAAAACCCAGTACAACAATCTCGAAAAAAACACATAAATATCAAGCATCATTTCATTCGAGATTTAGTTGAGAGAAACATTGTGCGTATTGAGCATATTGGAACTGAACATCAACTTGATGACATATTCACTAAAGTATTATACTACGAGGCGTTATTCAGATTATGGAAGTCTCTCGGCTTATGTGCTATTTAATATATTGTTACTAGATATGCTGCAGCATCCCTATTAACATCAGTTGCAGCATACTTTTTCAACATGCATTTTTTTTTTTTGTTCATAACATTCATTAAAGCTTGCATAACTCACAATTGCAGGAACATGAGTGGTTTAAGTGAGGTGTCAAAGTTTTTTGAAAATTTTGAAACATACATTGTGGGTTGACTCTCGCAGAAACATGCTTTTCTCTTGGTGTGCAAAAAAAAAGAAACAGTAGTTTGAAGGATGTCCCAGCCATCCATTCGTGGATGATGTTTTATCATGTCAATACTGCTGAAATTCAAAAATACTACCCATGGGTTTTGACTATGCTTATTAAGTGGAGGCTATATTACTCCCGGACGCAAAATATCCTCAAACATAAATGACATAGTCATTCACCGAGTCAAGGATTGTTAACTCATTGACTTTGTTGATCGAATGTCAATCCCGATGTCATCACACAAGAACTAACATTCTACTGGAGTTGGGAATTTTTTATTTGTTTGTTTTAGGTCATTCATTTAGACATACTATCAGGACATGCATGTTTGGTGAATTTTGTTGTTTGGTTTATATGTGAAGATATGCTCATAACAAAAGTCTGTTTTTCTCTTACTCAGATCTCTACCGTCCAGTGGGTTATTATCAGAGTATTGTGGATTGAAGATCTTGAGACACTTGGATATTTTGGTTTTTGTTTGTAGTAATTAGGGGTTTTGGGGTTTAATGTTAGTGGGTTAGTTTTCGTTGTAAGTGGATTGATTATTAAGGGGGAGTGGGCTTGTGACTTCTCCGGTTTTTGAGGCCTCGTCTTGCATTTTCTTTATTATTATTATTCCATTAACACACTAACCACTTGTTTTGAGTCTTTATTTTTCTTGTCAGAGCGATTTCAACGAAGAAACCCTCTGGATTCTGCAAAATAATTTCTCTCTCATTTCAAAATGAGTCCAAGGAAAGCCAGATCGACAAAGAAATCGTCTCGCTCAGTACCCAAAAAGATGATGACACCGGAAGTGGTACCTGGCACCTGCGCCCTTCCAAGATATATTCTCCTTGATGTTCATGGCGAGCACGTGGCTCCCCCGGCTGTCGAATTAAATGTTGGTGGATCTGCCCCAACACAGAGTCCTAATCCCAGAATCTCCACTACCCAGTTGTCTCTACCATATCCATCTGTCGTACCGGATCTACTTCCCATCACTAATACAGCATAGCCTTATGCTACAATTCTCCCAGGAAATCCGGATAACGAAATTGATGTCAATAATTTGCCCAATCGGAAATTTATTGCAGAGACATTCGGAAGAGTTGGGAACCCCTTACTAAAATGCTTACGATGTCTGCGTGGGGTAGACCTGGGATACCAACCATAGGTTGTTCCCAAGAGCCAGTCGAGTGGGACCAGACATGCTCCGTAGGCGAAAATGCCTTTTGTTGAAGACATTTAATATGGGACTGATAGCGATGACTCTGATTATGCTCCACCGGAGGGTTTGTTGCAGCAAAGGAAGGCATACCCACTATACCATTCTTTCCTGATTCTGAAGTGGAGATGGTGCGTAAATTTTGGGCTAAAAGGTATCATCTCACCACTCAGAACATGGTGGCGCCTGATTCTGAACCAATGGAGACCGATGGAGAAGAACTATTTTCAGATGAAGATGCCACGTTAGCGTCTCTATTGTTGAAGATGAGAAAGTCAGCTCCTATGCAAGCTACTTCAAGGTCTGTGCCCTCTGCTACTGTGTTATCAAGTCCTTTCTGCTGTTGAGCCTGCCTCAAGCTCCAGTCAGTCTTATGAAAAGACTGTCTCAGCTGAAGCCTCTGATGTTAGTAAAGATGTTGTTACACCACTGTCAGGCATTGCTCTAGAGACTGCCAGTGCACCTCCCGACACTCCCGCTCTTGCAAATGATGCCTCTTCTACGAGCTCCACTGCATCTGGAAATTTAGATGATGCTGACTTTGAGGTTCAACAAGTGAATCTTGAAGATCACTACTACAAAAAAGGCCATCGGAACTGGGTTATAGGCATCGGTTGTTGTCAACAACCGTGCCTATAGTCGCGCGGTTTTTTTTTATAATTAAAAAAGTTATATGCGTCGGTTTTAAACCAGAAACCGATGCCTATAGTCGCGCGGTTTTTTTTTTGTAATAAATAAAAGTTATAGGCATCGGTTATTTTTATACAACCGATGCCTATTTATTAATAGCATCGGTTTATATCAAGCAACTGATGCCTATAATAATAAAATAACCAAAAATTCTCATTAAAATAAATAGATATCGGTCGTGGTCAAACAATCGATGCCTATTAATCTGGGAAGAAGTTCTAGCATCGGCTTATGTAAATCAACTGATGCCTGTAATAATAAAAATAAATCCAATAGTTTCTTTAAACTATATAGGCCTCGGTTTATGATAACAACCGATGCCTATAACCAAAGCCGAGCATCGGTTCCTTGTAGAACAGATGCCCATACAAATCTAAATACGCGCGCATCCCGGGAAAAGGCGAAAAAAAATTGGCTAAGAAAAATTTCAAAATCCTGAGAGCGTCGGTTTTTTCTGACACCGATCGATGCACATAATAATAAAAACATCCAAAATTTATGTAAAATTATAGGCATCGGTTGTTGTATAACAACTGATGCCTTTAACCCAATCAGAGCATCGGTTCTTTTCTAGAACTGATGCCCATTCAAATCTAATTAAGCGCGCATTGCGGGAAAAAAGTGAATAAAAATTGGCCCCTAAAAGTTTTAAAACCTTAAGCATCGGTTGTTAACTGAAACCAATGCATATAATAAATTAAAATAATATTAGCATCGGTTACTTTTCTAAACCCATGCTAATGATTTTGGCCTCATACTATATGCATCGGTCTCTCTCTCAACAACCGATGTATATTGTGAATTGTTGTCTTCTTTGCAATGCCGGCATTTTTTAAATTAGTGAAGAAAAAACTCGTAATTCCGAATTGAATCTTCACATTTATAATTGATGAATAGAAATTCAAAACCTATCCCTTTATTCTACCCAGATACCTTTCATCTTTGCTATTGAATTTCCAATTGAGCTTTTCGAAATAACCACGAAAACCTGCCAGCTTGTTTTTCCCTCTTTGTGCACCATCTCTTTGCAAATTGATCTGCTCAAGGTATGTATTTATTTTTTATACTTATTCTTTTACATATAATTTATCTGCATATGCATCTGAAGAGGCATGAAGCAGCATTTATTTAACCTAGAATTCCAAGCGTTTGTGTTGTTCACACACTGGAAATTGAATATTGTCCGATGCTTCGGGAAATTAAAAAGGCATCGATGCATCTGGAAGTTGAAAAGACAGTGAGAACTCAAAGAGGTGCACTGAACTTGTATAAATACCCCTATTTGTGGAAAGTTTTATTCTTCACAACTAAACTCTTTGGCAAAAATTTATATTTTAATCTCCATCACAAATAATGGCTAACAATAATATTTCAGGACCGCTTCGCAAGCTAATGGAAACTCAGGAAAAACAAATTGTCATGCTGATGAAGCAAATGTAAGAAGAACGTTCCGCAGACATGCGGAATGTAGCCGTCCGGTTAGAATCACTCATCCACATTTTGAGCACTATAAATGCTCATTGGGGTGAGGTGGTGCTCCCCATCTCCAAGCTCGAATCTATTCTCACCAAGATTGGTGCACGGTTTGATGATGATGATGTGGGACGTGCTTAGGCGGGGACGAAGAGGAAGGCTGTCGATGCTTGATTCTTTTTCATGCATTTGTAATTTTTATTTTTATGTTTTGCATTTGTAGCTTTTTTTACTTTTGCTAATTGGAATAAAAATCAGTATTTTGAATTATTGTTTGATTTTATTTATAATTAATTAATGTGTGCTACTTTATAGTAAGGAATAAATAAAATTTAGGTTTGTTTTGAACTTTAAAGACTAAAAATTATAAACAAGTTTGGCTGAATGTAATTATCACAAAATTTCAATTGACTGATAAATTGTACATCCTATGCATGTTTACAAAATTTACTCATTGATGGCCATATCTGAATCTTATTGTCAATGGGACTTGATGAACAATGTAGGTCCTGATAATGCAAATAATACTTAATTAAATAAAGTTAAAATAATAGATGACTGGTGAATGTTGGAGCTACACTTGTGTTTTGATAGTCGACTTTGGTTTGCTTAACATAATAATAAAAATAATTATTATAATTAGTTTAAAATCTTTATCCCTATGTTAATTGTAATATAATATGAAAACCTAGCTAACACTATATATATTTTGAGCTGAAAACAGAAAAAAAAAAAAAAAAAAAAAAAAAAAAAAACAGTAATTAATAAGAAAAAAGTTATGAGCAAAGATACATGCATATATATAGAGTTTTCTGGTAAATTAATTTTTGTTTCTTTGTTAGTTTTTTTATTGAGTTCTTAATTCAATTGTGCAGCGGTAGAGAATGGATCGAAGTTGGATATATGGTAAACGTAATAAACTTGAATATACTCAAGGGGTTGAAAGTTTTCTTAGATTTGTTGTGGAGAATAAAGGTAAGACTGCTTCGGAAATAATTGTGTGTCCTTGTGTTGATTGCAAAAATCTGAGATAATTTCAGACTACGGACCAAGTTAAGAGCCATTTGATACATCGTGGTTTTAAAAAAGGCTATTCATGATGGATATGTCATGGTGAAACTTTACCTCCGGCTGATAATATAACTCACTCGAGAGCTCTGTCTATGTATGATACTAGTGATAATATAGAGGCCAACGAAGATGTAGACAGTGATCGATTAGATCAAATGTTGCATGATATAGGAGGTGATATCAATAATGTTGCTGCGTTTGGAGGATTATCTGCTAATGCTGGGAAACCATTGTACCCTAACTGTACCAAATTTACAAAGTTATCATTCATTCTTATATTATATAACCAAAAGTCGAAGAGTGGATGGAGTGATACGAGTTTCTCGGGGTTACTAGAGCTTCTAAAAGATGCATTTCCTGATGATAACGAGCTTCCCACTTCAACCTACGAGGCAAAAAGAATTTTGTGCCTGTTGGGTCTGGAGATCGAGAGGATACATGCATGTCCAAATGATTGCATATTGTATCGGAATGAATTCAAGGATTTGTGGGACTGCCCAAAATGCGGGGAATCGCGCTATAAAAAAACAGGAAGTGATGATGGTGGGCTTGTACATAAAAAAGGTCCTTTGTCCAAGGTGTTGTACTATCTTCCAGTTATTTGATTCAAACGTTTGTTTTCAAATGCTAAGGAAGCGAAGAATCTGCAGTGGCATGCTGAAGGAAGGAAGAAGGATGGAAAACTAAGACATTCGGACGATTCCCCGTAATGGAGAAACATTGATGGTAAGTTTCCCAAATTCGGTAGTGAGAAGAGAAATCTTCGGTTAGGACTGTGCACGGATGGAATGAACCCACATGGAAACATGAGTAGTCGTCATAGTACTTGGCCGGTTCTTTTAATAATTTATAATCTTCCTCCTTGGCTATGCATGAAGCACAAGTACATCATGTTGTCTTTGCTGATATCCGGACCTAAAGAATCAGGGAATGACATAGACGTGTACTTGGCAACTCTTATTGAGGATTTGAAAAAATTATGGAACGAGGGTGTGACCGTCTTTGGTGGTTATACTCAAACAAATTTTACCTTACGAGCCATGATATTTTGCACGATCAATGATTTTCCAGCCTATGGTAACTTGTCAGGTTATGCAAGTAAAGGAACTAAGGCATGCCCCATTTGTGAAGATGAGACAAGTAGTATTTGGCTGAAAAATGGTAGAAAAAATGTGTACATGGATACCAGGGCCTTTCTCCCAAGTCAGCATCCTTATAGAAAAAAAAGAAGATTTTCAATGGGAAAACTCTGGACCGAGTTTCTAGATCGCCATTATTCGGACGTTTAATTTACAATCATGTCAAAGATATTGATGTTGAGTTCGGCAAACTTTCTAAAATTGTCTCAACGGGTGGTTGGAAGAAGAAATCCATATTTTGGGGTCTACCATACTGGGAACATTTGTTGGTTAGACATTGTATAGATGTGATGCATGTTGAAAAGAATTTATGTGACAGTGTTATTGGAACATTATTAAACATTCCAGGTAAGACGAAAGATGGTATTAACTCTAGACAAGACTTGGTGGAAATGGGGATCCGGGAGAAGTTAGCACCGAAAATGACTGACAAGTGAACTTATTACCTACCTCCAGCTTGTTATACCATGTCAAAGCAAGAGAAAATCAGTTTTTGTGAGTGTTTGAATAAAATCAAGGTTCCTTCTGGTTATTCTTCGAATATTAAAAAGATCGTTTCAATGAAGGACCTGAAATTGGTTGGTATGAGATCTCATGGTTGTCATATCTTAATGCTGCACATACTACCGGTTGCAATCCGAGGCTCATTACCAAGAAAAGTGAGGCGTACCATAACAAAGCTTAATCATTTTTTCAATGCAATTTATAGTAAAGTTATTGATCCTGAGATATGAGATGATTTGTAGGCCGACGTTGTTAAAACGTTATGTGAGTTTGAAATGTTTTTTCCTCCATCGTCTTTTAACATTATGGTGCACTTAATTGTCCACTTAGTTCGAGAGGTTAAGTTGTGTGGGCCAGTTTTCTTGAGGTACATATACTCGTTTGATAGGTACATGGGTATATTAAAAGGATTTGTGAGGAATTGTTCTCGGCCTGAAGGGAGTATCATTGAAGGTTACGCTGCTGAGGAGGTAATTGAGTTTTGTACAGATTACTTAGCGAATTTTGAATATATTGGCATTCCTAAATCTCTCCACGAGGGAAGGCTTGTAGGTAAAGGTACTATTGGGCTCAAAGCATTCTTTGAAAATTTGAATTGCACATCCAGGCACACAAACTCGTATTGTAACACATCTCTGATGTCCATCCATACCTCGACTGGCACATGTCCATTTTAAAACAGCAAAACCCTTCGAGGGATGAAGTATGGGTGACCATAGAACATAATTGCACATTTTATGAATGGATCAAAGAGACAGTAATGCAAGAGTTATCTAGGACACCTAATTACATCACCGAAATAGTCAAGTGGTTAGCATATTGCCCTGGTTCACATGTGAGGTATTATGAAGGTTATGACATCAATGGGTATACGTTTTACACGAAACGTCAGGATGACAAAAGTGTGTTACAGAATAGTGGTGTCTCAGTAGTTGCATTAACGAGCGATTATTCGAGTGCGAAAGGTAAAGGACCAGTGGATGCTTCTATGTTGTTCTATGGGATAATTGAGGACATTTGGGAACTTGACTATAAATTGTTCAAGATTCCTCTTTTTCGATGTAGTTGGGTCGACAACGGACGGGGTGTGAGGGTTGATGATTTGGGATCCACTTCGGTTGATTTTAGTCGGTCGGGGTATCGAGATGATCCATTTATACTTGCATCACAAGCAAAACAAGTATTTTATGTTTCTGATCCTGCCAATTCTAGGTGGTCTCTGGTCTTCCCCAGCAAAAGGAGCATTTTTGGTGTTAGTGATGTCGTAGATGAAGACGAGTACGACCACTTCGATGAAACCCCACCATTTTCCATTGATATTAATTAACCTTTGATAACCTTAGGTGATGGTTATATTCGTTTTGACCATGGAGAAGGAGAGTGGATTGACAACCAAGATTAATGCACTTAACGTGTAAGATTATTTTTTGGGATGGTGAAATTTACTTGGTCATAATAAATTATACCAGCAGTTTCTGACTCATTATTTGTCTCAATTATAAACAGACATCCTTTTACTTGGAAGCAGCTTTGTACGGGGTTAGGAATCGACTCATCGCTGTGTCTCCATCTCCATGGTGGTTGCTCATTGTGTTTTTTATTTTATTTTATTATTTTTATTTATTTTATTTTTATGTGTGGTTAGAAAAAAGCACACACACTTTTATTGTTGTTTCAGTCTGGTTTTGTTATTGGTGGAACTCCCTCTGTTTTGGTGGATTTGGTTCTTTTACCAAAATAGCAAGTTATGAAAGACACTATGTAAATTCATATTGACAGTTTATGGAAAATCTTCAGTTTTAACCTAAGTGAAATGTGGTTGAAAGCCAAAACCCAAGTGTGTTTCTTGTAATGATTTCTTGTGTAAGTATGAAATTTGGAAGTGTTTGTATTATAAATATAAGTTTTGAATAGGTATATTTTATAAATATTGATTTTGGATATGGTATATATTTAATATAAATTATCGAGAGAGGTTATTGTGTAAATATAAAATTTGGAAGTGTTTGTATTATAAACATAAGTTTTAGATAGGTTTATTTTTATAAATATTGATATTGGATAGGGTATAGATTTTAATATTTAATTATTGAGAGATGTTATTCTGTAAATATGAAATTTGGAAGTGTTTGTATTATAAATATAAGTTTTGAATAGATTTATTTTATAAATATTGATTTTTTTCGGGTAGATGTATATTTACCCATAAACTTCAAACCCGTGCCTAAAATATAATCTTTATTCTTGATTTTTTCCTGCCAGAATATTTCAGTAGCATCGATTATTAACATTATCACAGATTCTTGAAGTATGTCTAAAGGATCGGTTATACAGCTCACTTCAAAACCAATGCTTAAAATTTATCAATGGAATTGGTTGGTATACAGACAACCGATGCATTTAATATAAGCTCGGGGTTCGAACCCGGGACCTTTCTCAGCCAATAAATGCTTAAATTATGTTCATGGCATCTGTTTTTATGTTAAATTCACAACCGATGCTTAAAGTATGATGACTGATAACCAAATAATTTTCAGGCTTACTGGGATAGCTCGGCAGCACTTCGTCTAATCAAAATAATTAAAGTATTCATTTTGTTTGAATGCATAAACATTATTTTTTTTAAAACCTACTTATTTAAGAGCAAATTAGACATTCCATCACAAAACTCACAAATTAGGAATACCTTGTTAATACACTAACAGTCATGATTTTCTTGTTATGCCCTTTGCCTTAAAAAAATTTGAAAGGTTTTTTTGGTATAGTGGAGTGATTTTATTGGTAACATACAAGTAATTAAAGTGTGGCCAACTAATTAAGGGCAATTTTGGAACAACAACACGTATATTTTGCATGTTTCCCAATTAAAAAAAAATCTTGTCTTCAATAAACACCATGGATACCTGCAGGGAGTAGTAATCATTTCAAATAATTAGTAGGTGTCAATAGCATACCATTTTCACGCAAGCTTCAATTATGATGAAAGGTGGTTTGTGGTTTGAGGTCATGTCAATTAAATGATCAATTTCACAGTCTTTTAAGCTGCACAACCTCTTAAATTTTCTATTTAAATCCGCCATCACAATAGTTTCAACTCACTTTTCTCCTCTTTTGTAACTTTCTCCCTTCATATTTTCTCAGATTTCCTTAATCATATATGATGTTGAGCTTGGGGTTCTGAAGCAGCGATGACGAGGCTGGTCCATCCGGACTCGTCAAACAAATTGAGGCAGAGATAGTCCGTCTCAAAAAAGACTTCGTGGATCAAATATTCCACATTATTGAAATTCTTCTCAAGAGCCAGCGATATGAGCAAGAGAGGGATCGCCTGGCAGCTGAGAACGCCATCTTGAAGGAGAAGCTGAAGAAGTACAAAGATAAATGAACTGTTGTACTCTTTTTTCTTTTTTTTAATTTTCTTATGGGTTTATTCAATGAAATTTCCATTTTGTGTTGGTATCCTCTACAATTATTTGCCGTTTTCATCCTTTAATTCTTGATGTTGTTTGATGTTTAATTCATGAAAATGAAAAGGTTGCTTTTTATTCCTTTCCACCAACAGCTTAAAATTCCAATCTATCCCACATCGCCTTTCTAAGAGGAATTTTGGCAAGTTAAAAATGTTCTTCTCCCTTGGACCATTCGGAATCAACCCCTGGTCCGAGGAATCACTATTGGGCTCGATTGGGCCTAGAACTGCTTTTCTTGATGGACATCGCGCGTGGCCCGGGCTTTGATCTTTAATCGGATTGGCTAGGGCTTGCCCGTAGCCCGTCTAAAGTTTTTTTTTTATTTTTTAGGCTTGGATGCTCATTTCCTAAGATCTTAACAGTAACATCGGTTATTACCATTACGACCGATGCTTAAAGTATGTCCACATGAAACATCTCACTTCAAATAATTATATTCTTATTTCTGTTTCAACCTTTGATTACAAGAGACATTTATTAAAAACAGCATTTCGTTGGTATATACATATCAATATTGATCTAACAAACTATATTCATTTCAGGCTATATCTGAGATGCCAAAAATACAAAATTATAAATAAATAGAAAAACAAATGGTAGCAACCAGTAGGAAAAGGAAAGCAATTTGAACCACCAGCAAAAACAAATTATCGAAAACAACAAATTACAAAGCCATTCAAATTGGCAATTATTAACAACAATCGTTTGGCATACATCATAATTTGGGACACCACATGAAAAGGAACAATCTTCAATGTAATGATAAGGGTTTGATAGCTGCGTTTTATTCCTTTCCACCAGTAGCTTCCTTTACTGCATAATCCCACCTATCCTACATCGCCTTTCTAAGAGGAAATTTGGCTAATTAAAAATGTTCTCCTCCCTTGGGCCATTCGGAATCAACCCCTGGTCCGGAGAATCACTATTGGGCTCGATTGGGCCAAGAACTGCTTTGCTTGATGGACATGGCGCGTGGCCCGGGCTTTGATATTTATTCGGATTGGCTAGGGCCTGCCCGTAGCCCGTCTAAAGTTTTTTTCTAAGATATTAACAGTAGCATCGGTTATTACTAATAGGACCGATGCTTAAATTTTATGTCTGTAGGATCAATTTATATGAAAACAACCGATGCAAATAATATTGGTTGACCTTCTGGTTAGATATTTTTCCTGCGCTTTCTTACCAGCGATGAATATGCATCGGCTCTTGTCCAACAACCGATGCTTAACCTAATTTTTACGATATATATACCTCGAGAAAACACAAAATCGGCCTTCAAAAATTTATCCACACATCTTGCCGAATTATCTTCTCTCCAGAATAAGGATGATTTTAATTTCGACATTCACCAAGACCATCCTCATGTCGATTTCACGTTTCATGGTATATGTGATTTTATTTCATCCTTTTTTTTCTATTCTGATATATATTTTCTGATTATTGTTTGTTTGTATGATTTTTTGTAATTCTAAATAATTGTCAACACAATTGCAGCATATCCCGCAGAAAATTATCTAGTTTTTTGCAGAGCTTCCGAGCAAGGATTTTAAATTGCACAATCTCATCGGGCAGACTTCGGATGTCACAGTGGAGTTTTTTGGTGAAGATGGTGACCAGGTTTGTTCTCTCCATATCTAACTCAAGTTTGTTGATGAGTTGTTTGTGTGTTAAGAACCCTTATTCGATTTGTGTTATTTGTGTTCTTCTGTGTTCAAGACAATGATACGACTGATTATGAATTGTATTTCTTCGTATGTATATAATAATTTCATTCTTGATGTGTTGTTTAAGGTTCTGCAAACTATATACGACTGAGAGTTTGCATTTATACTCTGTTGTTTTTTTGTTTGTTTTTTGTTTATTGTAGGCGCGGTTCACAGGCGAGTGGTTCACTTTCGTGGATGACAACAAAATTCTCGAAGACTATTCCGTTGTCTTCATAAATAATGAGCCTTATATTTTTGACGTAATAGTATTTGACGGCAAAGGCGTTACAAGCAATTGCTTTGTAGGTGTGAAAGATCCTGACATTGAACTGACTGATTTTCCTTCTTTCAAAGTAATAGTATCAAAGACTGTTCTAGAGCATGGACGGATATTAAGTTGAAGATTTTTTAAATTATCTGCAACTAATACACTTTCCACCGATAATTGATATGACGTTAGCAGCTTCTAAACATGCGAGCTTTTTATAGGCCATTCCAAAGGACTTCTGGACTGAGCATGTGGTCCCAGGAGGTAATGGCCATCAGGTGAAGGCTACAATTATAGGGTTTGCTGATCGACGTTGGGTTGTTGATGTATCAAGCTGGGCATCAGATGGTCGCCTTGTCCTTACTGGCTGCCAGGAGATGCTTGAAGACTTATGTTTTCCACTGAACTCAACCTTCGCCCTTCATCTCGTGGATCTCCCATCTTTAGTTTTTGTTTTGTCGATATAGAAAGTGGCATATTTAAGAATACCGCAGTATATTATCTTTATGTTTATAATTGGGATGGAATCAGATGTGTTTGGACTATGTTCATTGGATGTAATATTCTGGTGAATGCTTAATATTTTGCAGTAATAGTTGGTATGAGGCCAAAAATTAATTACTTTATAGCCTTTTTATTTATGTGTCAGGTATTTAATAACTCCTAAGATTGGTTTATTTGTTCTCTTCTCCTAGCGTTTATTAATGAATCCCCTGTGTTCGATTAATTGATTGAGAGTTGCTCAATTAATTTAAGATTTCATTTTCCAACTTCTCTGGAAAATAAGAAACATAAAAACTAGATTAATTTATCCTTCGATTAAAAAACATTACTCTCCCGATCCCAACACATGAACAACGGAACAATCACATTAGCAAATTCCCTTTCTTGGTTTTGGAACCCTAGCAAGTCAAATAATAAACGGCGTACAACACACTAAAACCACATACACCCTAGACACCTTTAGATGTTTTTGATCCAGATAACAAACCAAGTAATCAAAAGCGTCGTGCACAACCAACGTTCCCGATTTCACTTCTTCTTAACATATTCTTCAAGCTTACAATTTTCAGCTGCAAGTGCTTTCGGGTTTGTTTCATGCTTCTTCACATCTAATTCAAGTCTCTTTACGTCAGCCTCCAACACTTGAACTTCAGCTTCAAATTTATTTGCTCGTCTTAAAAGCCCGGGAATAATTTGAGTAGCTCTTGGGCACAGTGGGTCCTCAAGACATTTGGAAAAATTGCACCCTTCAGTCTCCTACAATATTATTTACTCCAATCAAAATTAATGTAAACAACCCCTTTAACTACGAAAAATGAAGACTGTCAGAAAAATCAAGCAAAAGCACGACACACACACAGAAATCTTAAGTAATAGTTATTTTAACTACAATCAATCGACCCCATATTAACATCTTATATAAACCCCCAAATAATTATTAGCCTTAATATCTAAATATATGAAAGAAGTTCAACACTTACACGAAATCTTGGACAACTCATATATCTCCTCCCGGGATTGAGGTCGGTCCATGATGACGATAAACGACATCATCATCACAATTGCACTTTCCTCATCCCACAGTGAACTCAGATGTTTGCCTCCACGCCATTTCCAACAGATTGTCGAAATAGCACCCTTAGACTGAAATATGGTAGATTTATTACAAAAAACTTTAGGAATTTTTAGATTACACCCTAAAATTTATAAAATTTATGTTTTGGCCCTAAATCTCCAAATAGTCAAGATTTAGACTTAAATGAACAAACAAGTCTTTCAAAATATATAATTGTTTTTTAATTTCATTGCCAATAAAAATTACCATGGCGACCGCAAAAGGGCGAAACGAGGCTCTCCGTGAAGTAGCCTTTGTCTTGAAATTGATCATAAGCCCCATTACCGATGACCAAGGACCTCAATGATCTATCTTTCACATTATAAACAACCAATCTTCCTCCATCCATCAAAACAACCTCCTCCTCCTCATCTCCAACAAAACACAAAGGTGTGAACCGAGACAAAACTCTATTACAATAAATGCTGAGTTTTGTCCAAGACACTGCCACACCATACTCTTTCATAAGCCAAACATCCGTTCTTTGGTCACCGATTTCCCTATCCACCAAACAAAGACATCCCCCAAAAACCACAAGTGCATTTGTTGAAAAATCGCTAACCACATTGACACCAACAAGTGGAGTGATTATGAAATATGCCTCGGTAACCAAATCTAAAGCAATTATTACAAATTCCATCTTTCCGAATTCACTCATTTTATAATGCAGCCAATGGATAGCCCCGTTGAAAAAACTTACGTAGGGGATGCAAATTACAAAATTACCATAAGGCGAGGTCTTAAGCATTTTCCAGACACCCATTTTCACAGAGTACACATATGCACCATAGCAACGGTTAAGCACGAATGGGCCATCATAATCCAAATCGCGATAAGAAAGTAAAACCACCCTATAATTATTTCTGGCACTATCATACCCATATCCACATGCGATATGGGTAGTCTCACCCCTAACCAGAGGTGGAGGAAGTAGCCCTACCTACTTCAGAGTAAGGGGGTTCACCAAAACCATCCCACCAGTTAGATTGAGTAGTAGTAGTAACCCATCGCATGAACCCAAAACTAATCTACACACACCTGAAAAGTCGAGCTCTCTTGAAATGGTGCTAATGTTCTTGGCGGAGTATTTCTCGAGCGAGGTGGTATTTGATGAACTGTGGGGTGGAGATCAATTTGCACCATGTTTTTGATAAAGACCTGAGCCTCCCTATCGATTTCGTAGGGAGGCGTAAGAATATGTCCATCAAGATTTCTTGAGGAAGATCCATTTTTCTGTTCAAAACTTTGTAGAGGTTTGGAAGGGATAATGTTTGCTTCTGGGAGGCAGGGGAACACGGGACTTTTTGTTTAATATTTACTATTATAGGCATCGGTTATTACTCACAACTGACTTTAGTTGTCTGATAAAATTAGTGAGCATTGGTTGTTTTTGTACATCCGATGCATATACTCGTGAAATTCGGAAATTTGTGGGCGAGGGAGGGATTCTAACCCGCGTGGCTCGTAGCCTCAGAAAAGTTCAATTTTGCCCCCCAAATACACGAAAACTAGGTTTTTGAAATAAATTTCAGTCCAGAATTTTCATATTTCCCACTCCAAAAACTCGCCAGATATTCAGAAGTAACATTTTTGAAAAGGAGACGATTCATTCAACCTCACCTGCTGTCGTCGTGGATTCCCCGTCGCCTGTTGTTTGCCGTAGATTTCCTGTCGCCTAGTTTCATCCTCGCTTGCTACAAATTGCACAAGAATGTATGTTTTAGTACTTGTTCAGTTTGTTAATTAACATGTTTGGGTAATGTTCAGGTGTATAAAATTAAATTCTCTGAGTTGTTAATTGGTGTTGGAACTAAGAATTTTTACCACAAGCATTTTTCACTTCCCGTGGCCAAGTCAGACCTTTCAGATAGGACTGGGACCTTTAAAGTCAGACCTTTCATGTTGATTAGGTATTTGTTCAGTATTTATGTTGAAGATCAGACCTCTAAATTCCATCCATAACCAATGTTTATGACAGGTTTAATTCTCACATTAAATTTAGTTGCTGCCTATTGCAAAATATGGGAAAAATTAATTCACACACCCACATGAGGATCATCAGTGAACGTACTTTGAGGGATATATATAGATCCCATCTGTAGTGAATTAGTTTATGGTTGATGCCATTTATTTGATGAATAATTTCACTGTCGTAGTTTTGACATCCTGTTCAAAAGCCATTTGAACCCTCTTGAACTATATGTTATGCGGTAAGTACCTTCACAAAAGTTGTTGATTTGCTTCTTAGTTGTCTGTAGTTGCTAGAATCATCCAAGTATCTGTTTTAACTCTTGTAATCTGTTTAAAGCTTTTGGTGTCTTCACAGTAGTTGTCGATCGATGTGTTAGCTTTCATCGCCGTATAAATTGTATTTTTCATCTAATGTTTTAAGAATTTTATCAACTAACGGCACAGAGTCAAGACTAATTCATCGAGCACCCACTGTGAACACGAGTCTGAGTTTAGAAAAGAAATTCTAGAGGCTCAACGACATGCATTAAAATGAAAGCCAAGCCATCAGAGAAAAAGCATGTCGATTTTGACGATAACAATAAACCCATCGGGAAATATACTGCCAATTTCAGAAATTACCTAGGTTCTCTAGTTCGGTCGCACGTAGATATTAACATCGATGAGTGGAAACACGTCGAGAGTGGTCTTAAGGATGTGATTTAGGAGGATTTGCAGGTATATGATAATCAATAATTTTATAGAAAATTATCTGTTGATGAAAACATGTGTTCATATATATGTCTGTTTCTTGTTTATTCAGAAAGAGTTCAATATTGAAAGGGATGAGAAGAAGAAGCACTTTCTGAAGGTTGCAGGAGTGAGGTGGACCGCTTTCAAGTCGCGGTTAGTGCGTCACTTCATAAAGAGGAAACACCTAAAATATGATCATCCATCCAAGTTATATCCTTCCATCACAGCTGATCAGTGGGAGAAATTCGTTAATGATCATCAATCTGAAGAATTCAAGGCATGTACAGTGTATTACCTTTTTTTAAGAAAATCACCAAAAATATATATCTAATATTTTCCTAAAAAAAATTTACCAGGAAAAGAGTAGGAAAACTCGGGAGAGCCAGTCTCACAGACATCACCCGCACTTTTTAAGACCCGGTGTATATGCTATTGCGAAAGCTAAGTGGGTTGTATCAGACCCTCTCGCATCTTCGTCTTCATGTGCTTCGCTCATCTCGAGTATAGCTCAGGATGATCGCAGCTTGGATTGGGTTCGAGCAAGAATTAAGAAGGACGAAAAGTGAAATTATGATATCCTGAATGAGCAAACGAAGGGGGTGGTTGATAAAATGGTAATTATATTTTTTGTAAGAATATATATTTTTGGAAGTACTTACTTAATGACATGGGGAAAGTGTATTAACTGATGTTTATCATTTCTTGAAACAGGTTGAGAAGGCTCGAGAAGTCAGCGTAAGGACATTTCTACCGCAGAGGCACGATTACATATTGAATGTGTCTCTAGGGAAGAAGGAGCACCCGGTTCAGGTGCGAGGTGTTGGTAGCCACGTGAACGTGAGGGTTGTTTTTGGTCGACCGAGTTAGACAAGCAGGAGACTGAGTGGAGTGGTGTCAGTGGACGAGATGAGGGAAACTCTGAGCAAGTGACTGAGTGGAGTGGTGTCAGGGCAAGTTTGATGCTCTACAAGCTCAATTCAACCGGTTGTATGAGCAAGTGAATCACCAAGGTCTGCAGACTCCAGTTATTCACCACAACATGCCATCAAGAGTTGACGAGGGGGCTGACTTCCACACGCCGACGCAAGGTGATCCACATAGTAGTTGTCAATCGGTTGGTGGGACTCCATTTCATATGGTTGAGGTATATATTAGATAATATGTAGTGTATTTTCACAAACCTACTCATTCAAACCTACTCCATTATCCTTTTCATAGTCGTCTTTTCATTATTCATGTATTAGAAAATATGAAGTCTCATTTTTTGCTCGTCCTTTCATTAGAGAGTAGTTAGTTCTAATTATTGCCTGTTAATGGCATTGCATCGTATTATTTCTAAAAAAAAATTTCATAATTAAAACGTATTTTTACTTGTATCAAGAATGTGAATACAAGACTAAAGGGTCTGAAAGTAATTAGGTTTGTTATATATAATATACTCAGGCCGTTACGGTCAAGGGATTTTTTCATTTCTGCATTGTCAATACCTGCATATACTCAGGCCATTACGGTATAACCTATAAAACTCAAACTCGTTATCATCAAGTTTTAGTTTGTATTCATCATCTGAATATAATCATTTTATTCAGACCATTACCTTTAGGCTACTTCGAGTAATAGAGTCCGACCGAGTGTCGCCTGACCCTGTCCATTTTGGGGGATATAAAAGTTGTTGTGAAGGGGATGGTTCACCCAAAAGGCGAGGACACGATCGTGCATCATCAGAAGGTGTCACCCGGTCATGTCAATGTATCAGTAGATGAGATTGTCGAGGGTGCGGCAGAACTTCCTCTACCGGTGACGGCTCATCCAGAAATGGGGCACGTGGGTGAAGTGTAAGGTAGCTTTTTGAAGTGGCCGGTCAGATTGGTTCACGCAAGAGACTCAATAATATATGTTTTCATTTCACCAATTATTTATTTAGATTTAGTATGCTCAATCATGGCCATATGTACAGGAACTTATAAGGCCATATCCAAAGAAACAGAGAACAAGTATCATGGAGACAAGTGGTGAGCAATCTGCAACAAAACCAAGGCCACCTCTTGTTGATGATGTAGTCTTGGAGAATTTGGGAGCTAATAGCAAAGAGCTACATAACCTGATTCTATCGATGCCCGTGCATGTGGACCACGTCTCTATGGACCTAGAGCGCACCGTCTTCCATGACAAAAGAGAGATGAAAATTCATATGCTAATTGATGATATTCGGAGCATGTTCAGAATGGGGTGGATTAGTGTTGCTTTTGTGCAAGTCTTTGCGCGGTACGAGCTTTCTTTTTCCTTATCAATTAGTTCAGTATTTAGCTTAAATTTATTTAGTTTTGAATCTACTAATGATTTACAGGTGTCTTGGTGGGTTGGCTGAGAGTCATTGTGCCAGTGCCACCGGATTTCTTTGTCCAGCTAAGATCTGCAAAAAAAATATATTAAATGACCCGACTGCTATGACGACGTACATAAGTGATGCCTTCGGTGCAATGTTTAGCAGGACATTCATTCTAGCACCATAACTAGACGAGTAAGAGAGACTATTTCTTGTTATTTTTTCCTTTACTCCTTTACAATTATTATAATTTATAAAGATAATTAAATCTTTGTGCTTATGAAAATGTGTAGTGACCACTAGGTGCTTCTAGTGATATGTCCTCTCAAGAATCAGTTTTTTATTTTAGATTCAAATGGATACAAGAGGGACTTGGATATCAAGACACATGTTAATACGTACGTAAATTTCCCCCCTATATTTGTGTCTCTTATTTTTTGAAAAGGTAACTTGCTGTCCTTTTTTACAATAACATCATAAAAAACAATTCACTTTCAGGTCTTTATTGTCAATGCAGTAATATACTGATTCTTTTTTGTGGGCAATTATTTCATGGGAGAGTTGTTTCATAGCATTAATATAATTTTACTATTTTCCACAACCTGATTCTTTCTAGAGCCTACTCTGTGTGTTTCCATTCATAAAACCGCTTGAAGTTTTTCATTTGATGTAATATAAGATTGGGTGGTTCATCCGCTCATTTTGGTTTTAAAACTGTAAATGTTTAATATATAGGTAACAATTTCTTATTTTTTTATTGAAATAATACTTTGCGTGTTATTAACTCCTTGAGTGCAATGATTGATATTTGCAGGGCAGTTCGGACCTATTGGTCAAGAAAAGGAAAAAGAGAAGAAACATGGTGTGGAATTATCTACCGGTAAGTTATTTTTTAAGGTATTGATAATAAAATAGTATATTTATCGGTTACCCTATTAGGCAAGTTAGTAAAGTTCTTCGACCCATTTCATTTTGACTCACCGATAGATCTATTGATAGGGGATATTGGTTTTCTTTCATATGATTTTTGTATTGTAATCAACGAGGAAGCAATGAGTGTGGTTATTATATCATAAAGTATATGTATGACATTTGCTCTGAAGTCAAAATAAATTCTTCATTAGACAAGGTACGTGTAAACTCATTTTTAGTAGTAAAAATTACTGAATATTTTTTAAACTCCAAACCTAAACTTCATTTTTAAGACGAAAAATTGAAATTTTGAATCGGAATGTGTAGGGATCATTTGGAGTTGAACCATATGAGCACGAAACAATCGACGAAATTCGTGAGATATGGGCATAATACATTACTCGGTAAATTACTCGTATATATGTATTTTTTCTCTTAGTTTTAATTACTTTTTCTTAGTTATTAAGTAATTTATTTTGTAACTTAGTGCAGAACATTATGAGGACGTCGGTGGATTTCCTCTGGATTTTCTTAGTTAATAATGTGACTCTTATTCATTCACAGGGAAAACCATGGAATGACAGACATATAGCAGTAAAGAGTTTGTCTAAGGATTCAGAGTTGGAATTCAAGAACGAGGTGTTGCTCGTAGCCAAACTTCAACACAAGAATGGAGGAAAGGCTCTGGGGATTCTCCTTTGGAAGGAAACGAGATGCTTCTTATTTACGAGCTTTGTGCTGCTGAACATGATAGATTCTATGAGGTTGGGGTTTGTTTGCTACTCGTGCGATGAAAATAATTAGTTCAACTTGAGTTTTATTAGATAGGATGGGAGTTGCTACATTTGAATTATTTATTATTGAATAAAATGCTTTTTTATAATAAATTAGTTTTTTGCAAATGGTAATTATCAGTTTTCTGGAAAGGTTTTAAAATAAAATTTTTGAAATTCTGGAAATTTTTTATCAAAAAACTTGTGCATTGGTTTGTGCAAACCAATACATATAATCAGCAGCGGCATCGGTTTGGATATATGACAAAAACCAATTCTTACATGCTGTTTTTAACATTGTTATATACATCGATTCTTAACAACAAAACTAATGCATATAAGTAAAAAATCGATATCGGTTACTCAACAACGACCGATGCCTATAGGTAACGGTTATGTAGAAAACAAACCGATGCCTATAGTTAACCTGTACGCATCGGTTGTGAGATAAACACCGATGCCTAAATCTCACCACGAGGCATTAGTGCTTTCAAAAAAATCGATGCGTATATATAGACATTAAGCATTGGTTATTTGTCAAAGCCGATGCCTATAGATGCACTATAAGCATCGGTTGTGTTGAAAAAGCTGATGCCTTTAGAGGACATTAGGCATCAGTTTTTGTAGAACAAAAACGATGCCTATAGTGTACCTATAGGCATCGGTTGTTATACAAAGAACCGATGCCTATAGTTCACCTACAGGCATCAGTTGTTTTCCAAAAACTGATGCCTTAGAGGACATTAGGCATCGGTTGTAGAATAAAATTGATGCCTATAGCTACACTATAGGCATCGGTTGTTTTACAAAAAACCAATGCGTTTAGTGAAAATTAGGCATCGATTTGTAATCGAAACTGATGCCTATAGTGCACCTATAGGCATCGGTTGTTTCACAATATCCGATGCCTTTAGTGATTGTATATAGATATTAGGCATCTGCTTGTGATGACTATATGCATCGGTTATGGTCAAACAACCGATGCATATGTCTCTTATAGGCATCGGTTGTAAAACCGATGCAAAAAGTCCAGGTTATAGGCATCGGTCTAATAGGCATCGATTGTAAAACCGATTCCTATTAGTAAAAACAACCGGTGCTGTTGGGGGTTTTATGTAGTAGTGGATGCTTTTGATGAGGATCCGGAGAGGGAAGAGGATGAATCTAACAACTTTGTTTTAGGGGAGGATTTAGATGATGAGGATCTGGAGGTAAGCAAGGCTTATGCCCTTTGGTTTTATACCAGTGAGTCCAAGGAGAGTTACAATGCGCTACACAACAGGGTAATGATCGAGGAGCGGAGGGTTGATCATGGACTTTTTGAGAAAAAGAATCGAACAAATTTTTAGTAGAAAGGGATTGACATCAATGGTGACCACTTCTATGTCATATCTGAGGGAGGCCGTACTTGAATTTTATGCCAACATGCTTCCTTCCATCTCAAATCAGCTTTTTGAGAAATATGGCAAGGTATTTGTGCGTGAGAGAATCTATTCCTTCTCTCACTCTGTTATTAATGACTTCTTTGGGACTGAAGATTATGAGGAGGGTGTCACGGTTGATGATTTTGATGAAGTGGCTAAATTTTTGACTGGTGGACAAGTGACGAAGTGGCCTAAGAGGTTTCTCAACTCGCATTTGATGTCACTCTACTCCATTCTCCACAAAGTAACCATGTGTAACTGGGTCCCTACAACGAATACAACCACAGTCACCCGCTCACAGGGACGTGCCCTATTTCAGATTGGAACAGGGATGCAGTTTAATTTTGGCCAAACTATGTTTGACTGTGGGACCAAGTTTGCTAACACAATGGCTACGAAATCCGGTTTGCCCTTTCCCTCTCTTGTTTATTAAATCCTGGATGATCAAGGGTTACAAAAGTATGATGGCGAACATTTCAGTGGTGAGCCTGGGTTCTTTGGTCTCATCTACAAACATTTTGAAGGGAATTATCTTGTCGTTGATTTTCCACTGGTGTTTTCTGATGATGAGGATACGAATGCCACTTCTGATGCTGCTCCGGATGTTGGTCCCGGTGTCACTAGCACAGGTACTAACATACTTACCTCTATCCCCATTCCTGTTTCTGATCTGCAGGTTCATATATGTATGGTGGATCAACAGATTGCCGGAGCTTGGGCACATCTGAATGGGCTGGTACAATTGAGGGCGTTCTATTCCAAGGTGCTCCTTTTGCAGTCTGGCAAAAAAGGGGGAGATGAAGCTGGAGAAGCTGGTGATGACGAGGGCGCTGGAGAAGCTGGAAATGACGAGAGCAACAATAGGGGACAGTGGGCTTCTACCACTTCGATTGACAAAGGCAAGGGGAAGATGGTTGATGGTGACAAGGAGGTTGTTGATGATGTCGTTCTGACTCCTCGGAGATCAAGGAGGAATATGGCACACATCTCCTAAAACATTCATTCTGGACATTTGTTTTATTAAGTATTCAGTTGAGATACTATTTCAAACTTTCGTTGTTTGGATTATGTTAGTTTTTATTTGTTTTGGTTAAGCTTTTACTAATACAGGTGTTACTATCATTTGCACTAACATTCTTGCAACTCCAAGCAATTTAAGGGGAGTATCTATCCGAATAAATCCAGACAGAGTTGTCTTAAGCTAATTTTTGTACAGAAAGGCAAAAGGGTGAGATTGATAGGATTATTGATTACGTAGAATTAAATTCCTATTATTTGTGTTATTTGTTATGGAGTTATTTGCCTTTCTGAAATCTAGTGTAAGTTGGAATGTTATTAGTGTAATAGTCCTTATCTCTTAAGTGTTTTAGAGATAATCATCAAGACCTTGTTATGTAGAACAAGGACTCTTTTCAATTAAGTTGGGCTATAAAGCATCATTTGGCATTCTGATAAAGTTCACGACGGTGAGGACGAGAAAAACAGAAACCCTATTCCAGCATTTGTTGCTCCATTTTAGAGTGTTCTTTGTGTTTGATCGAGCGAGAAGAATTTTTAGGAGCAGTTCTTTTTATTTATTTTTGTAATGTTACTAGAATCTTTTTTCCTTGGTTTGTAAACATTTCTAGTAATATATCTTTTGGCCTAAGGTCGCGATCTGTGAGTGTATTCAACTCACAAATAAAAATCATTGTTGTGTTTTTCTTTTTTACAAATATGTTAGTGAAGATGTTTCATCATCACCACTGACATTAGTGTTGAACACGTTCATGTTGAAGACTTTCAAAATTTTCACAACCTTCTAAACAAAAATCAAAACTTTTAAATGAAGATATTATCGTGGATCAATATTGATACATCTAGAGTTAAGAAGAGGCGGTTCAACTTTATCAATACATACATACTTACACACACATAAGCTTTTTATTTTTATGACTTTAACTCAATTCAAACATGGTTGTAACATCCTATTTTTTCCAATTAATGTTTGATTGTCCACAATTTAGTCGCATGCCTGTTAAACTATGTCGAGATTTCATATCATTCATTTTCATTTCATAATATGCGATTAAGTTTAAGTTTTATGAGTTTGCATATTCGAAGTGAACTTTAAAATCTATAGAATTTCATATCAAAGATTAAGTTATTGGGCCATACTTTTTAAATTGAGATTCATGAGTCCATTATACAATTGGCCCAAAAATAGAACATAGCTTTTGCATATTCTGAGATCTCAGAATTCAATATTTCTCCCCACGTTTCTCCCCGTCTGTTGAGATTCGACCGTTGAGATTTTTCAGCAAGTAATCAAAGGATTCTAGGATATTAGGACTCTTAAACTCCTAAACCTAAGTCATTAGCAAGCCACAGATAACTTGGATAATAAGAAGGGAAAGATCAGTGAGAACATTGTGAGAAATGCTTTAACCGGAAGGACTCCGTGCACTAAGTGTGGCAAGAATCATGGAGGAAAATGCTTGTATGGGAAGAAAGTCCGTTATAATTACGAGCAGCCGGGTCATATAGCGACTTACTGCACCCAGCCACTAAAGCCAATGAACAATGACAAGAGAGGCAACGCTAGAGTTTTTGATTTGGCAGGACAAGATCAGAATGAGGACGAGGATGTTATGATGGTATGCTTACTATTTTTGACGTTCCTGCTTTAGTGTGTTTGATTTTAGGTGCTACACATTCATTTAATTCTGCGAAGTTTTTCACTAGATTTGGTCATGCTTGTATTGTTTGCAATGATGTTTTGTATGTTGGTTTACCCTCTGGTGATACGATTAAGAGTAGTCGTTTGTGCAAGAACGTTAAATTAAACTCCAGTACAAACCCTTTGAGTGCTGATCTTTATGAATTGCAAATGAAGGACTTCAACATTATCCTAGGCATGGATTGGTTTTGAGATAACCATGCTAGCATTCTTTGTCATGAGAGAAAAGTGGTTATCAAGAAGCCTGGCAAAAAGGAAGTTGTGTTACACGGCACCGGGAGTAGAGTCATTCTGTGCGTAGTTTCAGCCGTGAAGGCAATGAAGATGTTGAAGAATGGAGACTGCCAAGGGTACTTAGTGAACATCATGGATACTCGGCCGTCTAAGCCAACGCCATCTGATATTCCAATTGTGCGAGATACGAGTATGTATTTCCAGATGAGCTACCAGGAGCCCCTCCAGTCAGGCAGGTAGATTTCACCATTGAGTTGCTACTGGGAGCAACACCAGTCTCTAAAGCACCATACCGGATTGCGCCAAAGGAACTATAAGAGTTGAAAGAGTAAATGCAGGAATTATTAGACAATGGTTTTATCCGACCTAGTGTCTCACCTTGGGGAGCGCCTGTGCTGTTTATGAAAAAGAAGGATGTACCATGAGGATGTGCATCGACTACAGAGAGTTGAATCGCCTTACGATTAAAAGTATCAACTACCTGGGATCGATGACCCTTTCGACCGACTAAAGGGGGCAAGCGTGTTTTCAAAGATTGACTTGAGGTCAGGTTATCACCAGTTGAGGATCAAGGAGTCTGATATCTCCAAGACAACTTTTAGAACTCGTTACAGACACTATGAGTTCACAATGATGCCTTTTGGGTTGTCGAATGCGCCAACAGTTTTCATGGACTTGATGAATCAAGTTTTCCATTCGTACCTCGACCAGTTTGTGATCGTTTTCATAGATGATATCTTGATTTAATCAAAAGATGAGGCTCGTCATGAAGAACATCTGAGGATCGTGTTAGAAACGCTGAGAAAGAAGAATTTGTATGCCAAATTTGTAAAGTGCGAGTTTTGGTTGACACGAGTGAGTTTTCTAAGACATGTTGTCACCTCACAAGGGATCAAAGTCGACCCATCAAAAGTTGAAGCAGTGATTAATTGGGTTGCACCTACTAATGTGAGTGAAGTATGCAGCTTCTTAGGTTTAACCGGTTACTATAGACGGCTCATCGAGGGTTTCTCAAAGATTGCACTGCCAATGACTCAACTGACAAGGAAGAACGAGAAGTTTGTCTGGACCGATAAATGCGAAGAAAGTTTCCAAGAGTTGAAAAGAATATTGACCTCAGCACCTATCTTGACAATTCTAAATGGTAATGATGGCTTCGTGGTCTACAGTGATGCCTCCAAGCAAGGGTTGGGATATGTCTTGATGCAACATGGGAAATTAATAGCTTATGCCTCCAGACAGCAGAAGGTTCGCGAGTTGAATTATCCAACACATGACTTGGAGTTAGCTGTCGTGATTCATGCTTTAAAGATATAGAGACATCATCTTTACGGAGTGAAGTGTGAACGATCACAAATATATTTTCGCGCAGAAGAAGTTGAACTTGCATCAACGGAGATGGTTAGAGCTCGTCAAGGATTATAACTGTTCCATTCACTATTATCCCGGCAAGGCTCACGTCGTAGCGGATGCGTTAAGTCGAAAACCTTTGGGGCAAGTAGCTAGTTTGTTAATGCGTCAAGAATAGTTGATCAAAGAGCTTGCGAATTTGGAAATCAAAGTGATTGCACCTCCAAGCAGTACGAGTGAAATTTTATCGGCTTTGACAGTGCGTCCTTCCTTAAGAGATCGAGTGAATGAAGCTTAAGGGAAAGATCCATTTTTGCTAAAGATGAGATCACGGGTCCGTGAGGGAAGTATACAGAGATTCACGAAAACCTCAGATAGTGTCCTTGTTTACGATGATAGGCTATGTGTGCCGAAGGACGAGGTCCTAAGGAAGGTGATTCTTGAAGAAGCACATAGTACGCCATATACGGCACACCCTGGAGGTACGAAAATGTTCCACGACTTGAGGAAATCGTTTTGGTGGAGGAGTATGAAAAGAGATATTGGACTCTTTGTTCAGAAATGTTTGGTTTGTCAGCAAGTTAAGTATAAACACCAGCGACCATCGGGGTTACTCAAGCCATTAGAAATTCCCGAGTGGAAATGGGAACACGTGACTATGGATTTTGTGGTAGGGTTACCACGATCATCTAGGGGAAACTGTGCAATGTGGGTTGTTGTGGATCGTTTGACAAAAACTTCACACTTCTTACCTGTGAAGATAACTTATAGTTTGGATCAGTTCGCTCAGTTGTACATTCGTGAAATCGTGAGGTTGCATGGTGTTCCAATGTCGATTACGTCGGACAGAGACACGAGATTCACTTCTAAGTTTTGGAAGAGTTTACCGGAGCTATGGGCACAAAACTAAAGTTTAGCACTGCTTATCACCCTCAGACAGATGGTCAACCGGAGAGGGCGATACAGACATTAGAAGACATGTTGATGGCGAGTGTCCTTGACATTGGGGGTAATTGGGAAAATCTCTTGCCATTCGTAGAATTTGCGTACAACAATAGTTACCAAGCGACTATAGGGATGGCTCCGTACGAGAGGAAATATAGGTCACCACTCTATTGGTTTGAATTTGGTGAGAGAAAGATTTTGAGACCCGAGATTATCGAACAGACGGTTTCGATGATAGCGAAAATTCAAGATCGTATTATAGCAGCCCAAGATACACAAAAATCATATGTCGACCGTCGTCGTGAGGACCTACATTTTGAAGTTGGAGATCACGTTTTCTCAAGGTAGCTCCTGTGAGAGGAGTTGTTAGACTTGTGGCTAAAGGAAAGTTGCGACTGAGGTACATTGGTACATTTGAGATCCTAAAGCGTGTGGGAGATTTAGCTTACGAGTTAGCACTGCCGCAAGAGTTTTTTTCTGTACATAATGTCTTTCATACTAAGTTGCACCAACACGGACACGGGACACGACACGGACACGAGGACACGCTTATTTTTAAAAATATAGGACACGACATGGATCAGACACGTTTATAATATAAATAATTATTAATATATTTATTTTCTATAAATAATAAATTATAATAGTTTTTATTTCCAATAAATTATCTAAAATAATTACAAACGCATTCACAATAATTTATAAAACCCCAAATAAAATAAAAAATAATATTAAATTAAAAAAATTAAAAAAAAAATTGAAAAAAAAATTAAAAAAAATGAGTTGGGGGCTGTCGCGATGTGTTCTAGGAGTGTATGAGCAGTGTTCCCTGTCAAATATTCAAAACAAAAAAAAAAGAAATATGACACGCGTCCGACACGTGTCGGAGGTGTGTCGGGCGCGTGTCCGCGTCCCCCGAGTATCCGACTCGTCTCGGGGGTCAAAAATGGAGTGTCCGTGCATCATAGCTTTCACGTTCCCATGCTGAGGAAGTACGTTCATGACCCGAGTCACGTGGTTAACTATAAAGAAATGAAGATCAACAAGGATCTATCGTATGAGGAAGCACCCGAAGCAATTTTGGAGCGCAAGGTTCACCTACTTCGAAATCGAGATGTGTCTTTGATCAAGGTAAAGCCGCAACGACACGGCAAGGACGAAGCTACATGGGAACGAGAAGAAGAAATCCGAGCCAAGTACCCAGAATTTTTAACTCTTGGTGAGTAATGAATTTTAAGGACAAAATTTCTTTTAGGATGGTAGATTGTAACATCCCATTTTCCTAATTAATGTTTGATGGTCCATACCTTAGTCGAATGCATGTTAAATTATTTCGAGAGTTCATATCATTCATTTTCATTTCATAATATGCAATTAAGTTCAAGTTTCACGAGTTTGCATATTCGAAGTGAACTTTAAAATCTATAGAATTTCCTATCAAAAATTAAGTTATTGGGTTATACTTTTTAAATTGAAATTCATGAGTCCATTATACAATTGGCCTAAGAGGAGAACATGGCTTTTGCATATTCTTAGATCTCAGAATTCAATATTTCTCCCACGTTTCTCCCTGTCTGTTGAGATTCGTCCGTTGAGGTTTTTCAGCAAGTAATCAAAGGTATCTAGGATATTAGGACACTCTCATTCAGCCGTAATCAGAATCACAAACAATATTTCCCCATCACACAAGAAATACAAAGTTCAGTTACGCTGTCGGTTTTTCACCCTCCCGTAGCAGCAACTCAAGGCCCATCATCTAGTCTCAGCGTGGTCGTCTTCCTCAAGCAGGTAATTCCTCTGAATCCAATTCTTCTTGTTAAATCAGTTTTCCATTTCCTTGGGCGTACGATGACCATAAACTCCTGAAAAATCATAGAAAATAACCTGTCACAGAAACTAAGCAAAACCCGTCAAGTTCAGATGCCAAAACCGAACCTTATGCCAGAATTGGTGAGATCATAAAACCTTTAACCACAAACACAGACAAATCGACCCGATTCCAAAAACTGAATAAATTGTACTTGAATCAAACCTAGAAAATAATTGAGGCCTGGTAGCCCTGAGTCAACTGAGTCAACTTGAGCCAAACCCCGTTTACAGCCGAGTCAACCCGAGGGAGTTTCCATCGACTTCGACATGTATTTGATATAAAACCAAGATGCAATTTCCACGCACCTCAACAGAAAATGGCTGGGGCCCATAACCCGTCGAACCAAACCCAGCCAATCAAGCCCGTCGCAACCTGTTTAGGTCAGACCGTACGCGGC
The DNA here is from genome assembly GCA_014905375.1 of Phtheirospermum japonicum. Lineage (NCBI taxonomy): Eukaryota > Viridiplantae > Streptophyta > Magnoliopsida > Lamiales > Orobanchaceae > Phtheirospermum > Phtheirospermum japonicum. Next base: position 46,885 of record BMAC01000211.1, on the reverse strand, counting down.
GTCTGTAGTGAGTGAGCAAGCGTTGTTTTGTACGGTGTCAGAGAGTGTGAGAGTTGCAAAATTGAAGTTTTTTCAAAAGTAAAATCGATTCCGAGTTTCAAATTGGGGAATTTCAAATTAAGAGTTTATTTTAAAAGAATGGTTTGGGGTTTTCATATTTTGTGATGTTTTTGTTTGTTGGGAATATTATTTTCAAAAATAATTTTCTTGTTTTTAGTTTGCCTTTCTTAGGACTCAAAGTATTTTAGGACTCTAGATTTCTTTCTTAGTTGGAGTCTAGGATTTTATTTAGTTTCCTAAATACTTTTTAACTTGTTTAACAAGACTTGGAGTCTTGTTATATATTTGACCAAGACGCAAAAGAAAGACACACGACGCACGCATTTTAGAAGCAAAAGACGCACAACACAACTCGGAGCTTTGCTGGAGAAATTAGAAGGATCTCTACGTTGCGTAACCAACGGAGGAATTCTACTAAAGAAGAAGCGACGAGTATTTTGTGTATCAATTGTTTGATACAAGTTGTTTTTCGTATATTACTTTTGTATTATTTTTTAATTGATCTTGAACGTTTAAAAAGTAATATAGTTTTCGGGTTTGTACACCCAAGTTTGTATGCACGTTTGCTTACAAACTGAAATTAATTTATTGTGTTTATTTCCACTGCTATTTTTGAGATTCAGTTGATGTTAGGTCTGGTGACGTCTATCACGAAACCTAACATCATATCTGAAAACTGCATTTCTACAAAACAACAATTGGCACCAGAGCAGGATACTTAACCTTAAGTATTTCGATCCTTGTTTTGTAGATTTGACTTAATGGACGCTCAAGGTAATCCAAGACCCCCAATCCTTAATGGAGAGAACTACGCTCACTAAAAAAAGGATGCGGTGGCACATCAAAAATATCGATGAACGAGCCTGGAGATCCATCCTAGTTGGATGGGAGAAACCTCGTGTTGCTACTGATGGTGATGGTGACTCCGTGTTCAAGAGAGAAGAAGACTGGACGGACAATGAAGTTGCCATTTCAAACTGGAACTCTAAAACCATTAATACCCTGTGCAGCTATGTCGATACAAACTAATACAAAGTGATCAAGAACTGTGAGTCTGCGAAAGAAGCATGGGATGCCCTTCAAAGGGTATGAGAAGGGACAGCAAGTGTGAAGAAGTCTCGCCTGAGAATGCTCACCACAACATTTGAATCCATGAGAATGGATGACAAAGAGTCGGTTGTGGAGTATGCCATGAGACTCTTCGACATACCAAGTGAAATTGGAAACCTTGGCAAGCCCATGTCAAATGAATGCATTGTTGGAAAACTTCTCAGATCCATTTCAAAGAAGTTCAGTATGAAAGTAGTTTCTATTGAGGAATCCAAAGACACTGACAAACTTGTCTATGATGATTTGGTCGGTGCACTCAGAACATATGAGATGGAACATATAGACTTTCATTCGAGGGAGAAGAATTTTGCTCTCACCTCCGATGTTAACTCAAAGGATGAAGATGAAGATTCTAACTTGAGAGATCTCTTTGACAAATTTGAAAGAACCACACTTGGAGAGGAAGATGTGTCACTTATTACTCAAAAATTTAATCGCTACCTGAGGAAAAAGAACAACATTGGAGGGAAAGCATCAAGTTCCATGATGGAGACACCACCAAAGTCTTCTGGAAGAAAGTTATCCAATTTTAAGCCCTCATCTTCTGAATCAAAGACTGGAACCTCTTCCAAGCCACTCAGCAAAATCCAATGCCACGAGTGCAAAGGATGGGGGCATTACAAAAATGAATGTGCAAATACGTTAAGGAAGAAGAGTCTTATTTCAAAGGAGTTTGATGAAGATGGAAGCGACTCTGACTCACCTGAGTCAGTACCTGCTCTTTTTGCTCATGTTGCCTGGGATGATGACTTTCGAGTTCACAACATCAATTCCAACACCCTGTGTCTGAATGCAGAGGTGGAAAATTCTCCTAATGAATACAGAAAGTTGTGCGTAGAGTATGATGAACTATTCAAGTGGGGAAATCAGGTTTTGAAAGTGAAAACCCTTATGATTAAAGTCGAAAAGCTGACTCTTGAGGTAGATGATCAAGTAAAGATCATTACCCGGTTGGAGACCTCTCTTACAAGAAAAGATTCAGAATTGGAACGAGTAAGAGCTGAACTAAAAAAGGTTCAAAATACAATTTCAAACCTCAACAAGGGAAAGGCGAAACTGGATGAAATTCTGGAAATGACGTACCCAGAAACTTCAAGGCACGGAATCGGTTACAAACCAGAGAAACAACCGCATCAAGTCAACCACAACCAAGAATCTGTCAAGCACCATAAGAAGAGAAGAAGGCAGTATATTTGCCATCACTGTGGAGATCATGGACACATTCTCCCCTTCTGCTGGAAGAGAACCGGGAAGAAAAGTCCTTTTCAGAGAATTAACAAGGATGTTGGGACTCGTGATGGGACTCAAGCTGTCAACACTAAAGGCAACGCCAAGTTGAAACGAGTCTCGGTGAGAAAGGGAGAGATCAAGTGTCACATGATGTACACCTCTTTAAAATCCCACGTTCCTGGAGCTTGGTACTTTGATAGTGGATGCTCCAAACACATGACCGGATCTGAAGAACTTCTATCAAACATCGTAAAATTCAAAGGAGGAAAGGTCAAGTATGGCGGAGGAGCAAATGGACAGATCATTGGGCAAGGAACTCTCCATGTTCCAGGGATTGCCAAACTGGAAAATGTGCTGCTTGTTGAAGGGCTGACTGCAAATTTGATAAGCATTAGTCAGTTGTGTGATGGAGGATTCAACGTCAAATTCACACGAGAAAAATGCAAGGTCTATGATGAAGAAAGTGCCTGCATTCTCACTGGGCAGAGAACGTCCGACAACTGTTATCAAATAAATGGAGACGTGTTTTGTAAGCTGTCCCAGCTAAGTGATGCCGAGGTGTGGCATCAAAAACTCGGACATGTTAACTACAAAATGTTGGAAAGGCTCGTAAAGAAAGATGCTGTGAACGGATTGCCAAAACTCAACACAAAGATCACCCCTATTTTTGAAGCATGTCAAAAGGGGAAGCAAGTTAAAGTTCCACACTCATATGTTCAGAGCCTTACCACACCCAACTGCTTTGAACTCATGCATATGGACCTCATGGGACCACTTGAAGTAGAAAGTCTCGGAGGTAAAAGGTATGTTTTAGTTATTGTCGATGATTTTTCTAGATATACATGGATCAAATTTTTAAAAGAAAAATTGGAAACATTTGAGGTGTTTAAAAAACTTGCTAAGAAATTGTGTGTGCGTTTTGGAGTGAATATAGGTAGGATCAGAACCGATCATGGAAAGGAATTCGGAAATGAATCATTTTTAAATCTTTTCTCAAAAAGGGGAATTACTCATGAATTTTCTTCTCCCATTACCCCTCAGCAAAATGGAATAGTTGAACGAAAGAACAGATCTCTTGCCGAGATGACTAGAACCATGCTGATTTCTAACGGTATTGCGAAATGGTTCTAGGCAGAAGCCATGAACACAGCTTGTCACACAATTAATAGAGTCTACTTTAGACCAGGATCTCATGTCACCCCTTACGAGTTGTTGTTTAGCAAGAAACCTAACTTAAGCTACTTTCATGTTTTTGGATATGTGTGTTATGTGCTGAATGATAGGGGATATATATCAAAGCTCGATTCAAAAAGTGATAAATGTGTTTTTATGGGATACTCTCAAAATAGTCATGCATATCGAGTTTTTAATCTTAGGTCACGTTGCATGATGGAGTCAGTAAATGTGAAATTTGATGATACAACTAGTGGAGTAAAACCTGTGGAGGACAATGACCTGATTTATGATCAGAGTCCACAATTTGTTGCAGAAGGTTTAGATGTTGATGCAGGTACAGAGGCTGCTTCTGCAGGTGATGACGGGACTGGTGACATATCACCAAACCCAACACCGCCCCAGGAAGAAAGTGGCAGCATTCAAACTGGAGAATAGACCCAGTCTCAATTCCTTCTCAATTAACTCCTGGTTCTGATTCAGATTTAGAGGATGAGGACCCAGGAAATCAAATTGATCTCTATCAAAGAGATATTCCTTCAAGAATTCAAAAGAACCACCCAATCGGGCAGATTATTGGGGATCTTGATCAGAGGAGTACGAGGAAAAGACAGATAAACTTCAAGGAGATGGTAAGGTATGTTTTCCTATCCACTAATTGTTCACTAATTCGAGAAACCTTGTTTCTTGCTGAGACAGAGCCAAAACGAGTAGATGATGCATTGAAAAGCGAATTTTAGATTAAAGCTATGCAAGAGGAGCTAGACCAATTTGCAAAGAATGATGTGTGGGACCTGGTCCCTCGCCCAGAGAATACTCATGTCACTGGAACGAAGTGGATATTTAAAAACAAAACTGATGAAGCTGGAAACATCATTCGAAACAAGGCAAGGTTGGTAGCGCAAGGATACACTCAAATTAAGGGTATCGACTTTGACGAGACATGCACCGGTTGCACGTATAGAATCGTTAAGATTACTTCTTGCAGTTGCTTGTCATTTAAAAATTTCACTGCATCAAATGGACATCAAGAGTGCATTTCTAAATGGTGTTTTGAGCGAGGAAGTATATGTTGAGCAGCCCAAAGGGTTTGTGGATCCTCACAACCCAAATTTTGTTTTAAAACTTAAAAAGGCCTTGTATGGTTTAAAGCAAGCTCCAAGAGCTTGGTATGAGAGGCTAACTCAACATCTACTATTTTTAAATTTTAAACGAGGTGAGGTTGACAAGACCTTGTTTCTGCTCAAATCCCATAAACTCATTCTTATTTTCCAAATTTATGTGGATGATATTATTTTTGGATCGACTAACGAACAGATGGTGAAGGATTTTGTTGTTAGAATGTCAGACACTTTTGAAATGAGTATGCAAGGTGATATTTCGTATTTTCTTGGCTTACAAATTAAACAACTTGATGATGGAATTTTTCTTTCACAAACCAAATATGCCAAGAACCTGGTTCATAAGTTTGGCTTAGCAGGTGAGAAACCCAAGAGAACACCTCTGGGAAAGGATAAGAAAATGTCGAGAGACGATGTTGGGTCTGGTGTTGACAACACCCTTTATAGAAGCATGATTGGTAGTCTTCTTTATTTAACTACCAGCAGGCCAGACATCAGGCCAGAAATTATTTTCAACAATAATTTCCTTGTTTTTAGTTTGGCTTTCTTAGGACTCAAAGTATTTTAGGACTCTAGATTTCTTTCTTAGTTGGAGTCTAGGATTTTATTTAGTTTTCTAAATACTTTTTAACTTGTTTAACAAGACTTGGAGTCTTGTTATAAATTTGACCAAGACGCAAAAGAAAGACACACGACGCATGCATTTTAGAAGCAGAAGACGCACAACACAACTCGGAGCTTTGCTGGAGAGATTAGAAGGATCTCTACATTGCGTAACCAACTGAGGAATTCTACTAAAGAAAAAGTGACGAGTATTTTGTGTATCAATTGTTTGATACAAGTTGTTTTTCGTATATTACTTTTTTATTATTTTGTAATTGATCTTGAACATTTAAAAAGTAATATAGTTTTCGGGTTTGTACACCCAAGTTTGTAAGCATGTTTGCTTACAAACTGAAATTAGTTTATTGTGTTTATTTCAGCTGCTATTTCTGAGATTCAGTTGATGTTAGGTCTGGTGACGTCTATCACGAAACCTAACATCATATCTGAAAACTGCATTTCTACAAAACAACATTGTTGACTTTGATTTTTTGTGGTTGTTGGATTTATTTTGGTTGTGGGTGTGTGCTGTGGGCGTGTTTTTGAGAGCAGTGAAGGAATGGAGTAGGCGAGAGGGAGACAAAGAGGGTGATGTTGTGTGTGCTTGTGGAGGTGCAGAACGTTAGAGGTGGGTGACGTGTGAGTGTGTGTAATGTGTTGGTTTTTAAGGGAATTAGTTTTGGTCTTGGGCCTGCAAGTCAGGGGTTTGGGCTTGGTTGTAGTATTCCCTTAATGTGATAAATAATTTTGCAACCAAGCTTACCTTCATTTATTTTATTTTAAAATTATTTTTTCTAAAAATCTAATTGTTCTATCATTTAGGAAACGAGGATTCTGAGGACTAGGAACATTTCACGTGTTGCATTCAAGTCAAGTTATTTTTCTGCATAAACGAGGTAGGGATAACTAAAACCCTTTTATTTACAGTTCATATTTAAGTGCGTAGTATTTTAGCCTATGTTGATGATTGTATAAAATGAGAGGTGGCGTTTCGTCACAAATTATGTGCACATAGTCATGCGACCCAGAGAGTTTTAAAAATTGTCCGTGACCCAGAGATAGAGGTGCGGCAATGCACAATAGAGGTGCAATTTATTGTACATAGAGGTGTAATTCATTACACAACAGGGATATGATTGTCCAAAACTACAATATTATGCAATTATTATGAACTGTACTCTCTACTGAGCGAGTTGAAAGCTCATCCATTTTCATATTTAATATTTTTCAGGTTAGGCGAACTCGGAGTGGAGCATGTGGTTGGCGGATAATAAATTGGATTTTAATATTGTTTATTTTAGACTTGTTTCGTTTATTTTAGAATTGAGTTTTCTTTGGAATTGAGACGTTGAGACAAAAATCTTTTTTTCTTAAAAATTTTTGCATTTAAGATCGTTTTAATTACTTTGATTTCATTTGAGAACCATTGATGAGTCGTTGGTTTTGGATATCATTATTGGTAATTTTATTATTTATTCCGCAATATAAAAAAAACACTTCTCATAAATCCCGTTAAAAATTTAGGATGTTACAATGGTGCTGTAACAAATTAAACGAAACTCATTAAAGAGTTTCATGATATATATGAACACAATTACTTGAGGCGAAATTAACACCATTTCATCCGCACCGCATGTGTATATATATTACATACATGCATGCAATCACTAGTTGAAGCTGATAGACTCAAAATGCAGGTTTTTGGCCAAACCAAATGCATATATATTGGCCACTTGATGTCGCAGACTTTTGGGCCCACAAACTAAAACTCAAACGCCCAATTCCTTGCATTCAAAAAGTATATTTGTCATTGTATAAAACCACAAATTAAATATATAGCATCATTATTATTATTATTTTAGTTTTTGTGGCATTAGAGAGAAATAAATAAATATATATATATATATATATATATATATATATATATATATATATATATATATATATATATATATATATATATATATATATATATATATATACTATATAAAATTAAGAAATTTTACTTTTAAATTAGGCCGCGAGCCAAAATGCACGTTTGTCGAGTGAACAAGATACTGATTCAGAAGGCGGCTCTCGAGCTCTCTATCCGAACCTGCACCACATAACCACAACGAAGAAGGTGACATCATTACTAGCGTCGGCATCTCCACATTCTGAATTTCTTCCAAGCTTCTTTTGAAATTTCACTCTTTTGCCACAAAAGGACGACATTGGTAGCCACAAACACACTGGCACACACAAGAAATATATCCCATAATAGCTTATAGCTGTAATGATAATTCTTGATCAGTTGGTGTATTGTTCATAGTAGCATGGTTTTCTTTGCCAACACCTCGCTTCATATTACTTTTAGAAATAAAGTTTTCATTTTGAGTAATTTGATTCTTGCTCGTTAATTACTTTTGGATTTGGTAAACCCTAGTTCATAAGCTTAGATAATTAAGTTTTTTAATTCTTGTTGGTTAATTAGTTCTAGATAATTAGTTAAGTTAATTAGTATTAAATAATTGCTTTTAATTTCTTGGTATTAAATTTAAACAAACAAACTCCCCAAATAATACATGTAGATGTGTTTACTTGTGATCAAATAAAACAATTGAGATTCTGATTGGTTGTTCTTTGTGAATCGACTCGGTTCAGCTTACCAACCTACACGTGACCTCGTACTCTTGCGAGCAAGCTTTTAAACATTTGACAAATATTTATAAAATTAGGTAAAAGCTTGAATCAATATTCCTTAGGTTGTTTTGTTGGGTGTCTACATAGTATATTCTATGATTATGTGGTGATGCGACTTAGTAGTTTTCTTAGTTTGCATTATTTGAACATGGGGGACTGCGTAGTTTTCTTAGTCACTTATGATTTAATATGGTTCTACTTGGTGTGATATGTGGTTTTATATGGTTTTACCTAGTTTGAGTATGGTCTTGCTGTTTTATTTTGTTCAATTTATTAAACTTGGGGTACTGAGTGGTTTTCTTGGTCATATGTGGTTTGATATGGTTTACGCTTGATTTAATATGCCAACTTGTGTCAGGTCGGCTGTAATTTATTGATACACATTAATAAGCTAACGCTTGCATAGATCGGTAGATATTCTATGAGTGTGTTATGAGCTGACGCTTTTATTAGGTCGGCAATGATTTATATGGAATGGGTTGGCACTTTTATTAGGTCGACGATGATTTATGGATGTAATGGTTTTTTGGCCGACCTATTTTAGGTCGATGATGTCTTTATGGATTATGGTTTTATGGGTTTCTGTGCTTTTATGGTTAGCAAAAGCTCATTGTTATTGATGGTTATGGAACGATGCTTAAGTAATAAATTATGGGAGATGGTCTTATGATTTTATATAGATGAAATGGTTTGTGGTATTATGGTTCTCATGGATGAGCTGACATCAGAAATCCAGGTCGGTATGAATGTAAGGTTTTAGGTTTTTGTAAGGCGGCCTCATCGTTAGAAGGGTGATATCTTCTATAGGAGGGCGAGCTATTTTTAGGAGTGGCGAGCTCTTTTATGGGAGTGTCGAGCTCTTATACGAGGGTGGCGAGCTATTATGAAATAAATGGTGTTATAACAGCTCGGTACTAAGAGTTGGGCTTTACGGTTGATAAAATTTTGGGCCCTGGTGGGCTAATATGGATTATGGTATTGGATCTCGGTGGACTAAAGGCATGATATCGTTATTAGACCATGGTTATTATGGTGTTTTAACGAAAGTTTTAATATCTATGGTAACTTAGCATATATGAGAAATCCTAATACTAAGTCATTATGTTATGAGGTCGGCAAGTCTTATGGTGTTCCAACCTTATAGAACAATTCATGGTTAACAGGTTTATGGTTATAAGGCGATGCTTAAGTAATATTTCAGGGTTATGGTTTATGGTTAAGGTATGTAATGATTTTTTGGCCGACCTATTTTAGGTAGGATAAATGGTTTATGGTTTGGCTGACCTATTTAGGTCGGATAAATGAAATCTTTATTTTTTTTATATTCTACCTGATTTCTTACCTCAATCAGCTAGAATATGGGGGACTAGCTTATACGACATTAAAAATTGACTCGACTATATATGATAAGAAAGTAACGAAAGGGGTAGAAGGTTCTAGTACCTGGCGTATATGGTAATAAGATTTTATGGTTATTACGGAATTATGGAAACTAAGAGTCCTATTATGAGAATATTCCTAATTATGGAGATTGGGTACAATTAGGAGATTTAATCCCATCTTACGAAGGATCATATAATCTTATAAATAGGGGATTTAACCTCTTCTTTCATAACTTCAATTCTCATGTGCCATAGAACTCATAATTTTATAAGTCTTTAATCTTCAACTATCATGGATCATGGAGCTCTTCTTTATGGATTTTATGGGGAAATAGAGATGCGAGCTCTTCTTTAGGAGACAGGAACCCTAGATTGGGAACACGTCTCTTGTCTATACAAAGAGGACACAGGCCTCACTTCTATTATAAGTTGATTTTATTATCCTACTATGAGCTCTCGCACACTATTATTCAAAAGGAACTGACTTAAGTATCGGAGGGCCTACGTCGGGGCTGTCCATATTGGATTCTGTTTAGTAGGTCTATCAGATCAGCAAACATATATTTCAGGTTATTACTCTCTTTTCTTGGTGAAACAATCTTTTTGGTCGCATCAAATACATCATTTCTTCAAAATGGTAATCTGCAAAATGTGTAGTAAATAAGTCTCTCGTTAAACATTTAAGGTACCTTAAATTGAAGGAGAATTAAATCCATCATTTATTATAGTTCTTCATTGGGGACCTATATTTGTACGTTGTGGGGGTGCAATGGAGACTTGAACAACACAACCAAAACTCCATAAATGAGAAACATCGGGTTCTTGACCAGAAGCAAGTTACATAAGGGAATGTTGGTGATAGGTTGTTGGCCTAATACGAACTAATATTACAACATGTAATATGGAATGACCCAAAGAAAATGTGGGAGTTTTGACTCCATAAGTATTGGTCGAGAAATAAGTTGAAGACATTAATAAACGACTCTGTGAAATATTTTGAGTATAGACATGAGCAACAGAATGTTCAAACTCAATCCAAATTAGTAACACCCCAAAAATGTATTTTCACTTTAATCAAATATTGTGAACATTATATTGCATTTTTTTGGTACAAATCTCATATTTATTTTAAGGACTATTTATTTGTACTTTACTTTGTTGTTTTGGATTAAATGATATATTCAGTCATTTTTTATTAATTTTCTACTGGCCCAAATGACTTTATTTGCATAGAATTTATCCAACATCAAATTAGCATAAACTAAAAGTCCAAGAGTGTGTGTTGTGTGTGGGTGTCATGTGAGTTGCTGACGGGAAGGTGAAGAAGAGGTGAAGTAGAAGGGCAATTGTAAATCGATCCTTATCAACTTATTTGGGGATTTTCTATTTCCATCTATAGGTAGGGGTAGCAAATCAGGTTAATGTTTTGTATTCGTATCGCACTATCGTGTTTTCTTTTTTTTTTCTAATCTCTTTTAATCATATATGTAACAATAAGTGTAAATCTAACTTAATTATGGATTTTGTGTTTTTCGTGCCGTATTTTGTGTCATTTCGTGCCATGTCATACCTTGTAGTGTACATGTTATTGTAATCATGTTACTTATTGTGTTGTATTTGTGTCGTATTATTGTGTCGTGTCAATCATTACCACACCTTATTAAGATACTTACAACTCGACCACCATTATTTTCTATGTTTATAAATCATCCCTTTGACTACTCAATTTATTATTCACTTTATTTCTTGGAGTTTGACCGAAAGCAGATTATCTCTCTCTATTATTAAGTCAAATCCATTCTAATAATTTAAGTTATATCAATATGTAGAATCAAATCGTAAGATGCTAAATCAATTACTCGAAAACATTCTTCAAGGAGTTTGCATTACATTCTCATCACAAGGCAAGAACCCCTATTATCTTTATTTAACCTTTACTGACGTGCTTTTGAAGGAATGTTTGCGTGCTATGACATTCAGTAATTATCAATTAATGTAACCATGGGCTCTATCCGGGTAATCCAAGAACGTCAAAGGGTATTCGATTTTCAGCCGATGTGTTATATCATTCTGGCAGGCTCATTATTCAGTATTTATTATGGTTATACATGGTTGTAATTTATGAATATTTTTTTATGTATTAATTATTTGGTTCCTATTGGGCAAGTTGAAAGCACACACTATCATTAACATTTCAGGTTGAGGGATTTGCACAAGGATGTGACATTGGTTGTGGATGGAGCTTCATTAATATTAACACACACATATATATAGATAGATATATAGATATAGATATAGATATAGATATAGATTAATTCATTCTATTTTCATTTCCGTAATGACGTTTGGGGTTTCACTCCCTTTTAAAATAGTTGGATTTACAATTGTATTTGATTAACATAGTGCAAGTGCGGCGGTTGATGATTTATAAATGTTATTCTCGATTTTTATTTGCATTATTGTTTGATTTTGAAAACGTGTGGAATTCTTGGATCGAATACGGGGTTTATCAGTTTTTATATTATTATTAATATTTTTATTATTATTATTATTATTAATAAAATAGTTAAAAGTCCATGTTTTACATTTCTGAAAATAGGGTGACACAATTGTCATGCAACAATTATCAAATGCCTGAGACTTAAACTCATTAAAATTATCAAGATGAGTTTTCTTGATTGGATAATCAGGGAATTGAGCTCTTAATTTATTATTTGAGCAAGTTGTTTAGGAAATGATGCATTTTTATAGCATACATAAACAATCTAGTAAGTATCGGTCAATAACATAAAGTATTGAAATGGTCTACATGATGGATGTATTATTCCACAAAGATCTCAGAATGATGGAGATTCGGTACTAACTTTCGTGTAGGACAGTCTAGCGACTAACTTACATGCACACAAGCATCACATGGTAATCACTCATTAAGAGAGCATTCTTGTTCTTTATATATGCCCATGTGAACTATTAATTGTTTAGTGCATCATTGTTGCTCCAAGGTTCCGTGTCACGCCCCTATTTCAAAAAATGTAAAATTTGATTTTTTTTTATTTACAAAACTTCCAAAAATAAGGGCATGCGTTTTCAATAAATCACAATCGCAATAAAAATTGAGCGGAAGCGTGAATAAAACTTAAATATTTATTTAAAAAGAAGAGATTCACCTGATGAATCAAAATAGCAGTTACTCGACTATTCATGAATTCTTAAACGGAAACATAAATCTTAAACTTTATTTAAAACTTGACAAAAACTAAAGATACTAATCCATAGAAAGGACAGTAAAATAGTATTGAAAATAGCATCTTCGCATCCACCGCCTCGTACCACATCCAACTCTTCAACCTGAAAAGTTTGATAAAAATGGGTGTGACCTTTCAACTCGCTCCGTGGGGAATTTTTTGTCAATATTAAATACAAATCATACAAACCATAAATGAATAGCTACAACACACTGTCAGTCGTTCATATATGTTGGTCAACCATAGATTTAGCTCAAAAGCTACTGTTGTTTTAGCCCGAAAGCTACTGTTATTTTAGCTCAAAAGCTACTGTTGTTTTAGCCCGAAACCTACTATGAAATGTTGCATTGAGACATAGATAACTCATATAATAACAGCATAGATAAACATAGAATTTCGCCAATGTTAAAAAGAAATCATATACATCATAAATGAATGGCTACAACACACTGTCTGTGGTTTTAGCTTGAAAGCTACTATGGAATGTTGTATTGAGACATAGATAATTCATATAATTGCATTTAACATAGACAAACATAGAGTTTTGAAAAAGTTTAGAATCACCCACCTTTGAATGTAGTTTCGTGGAAAATCGAATGTAGATGCTAGTGCTTGAAAATCCTAGTTTTGAGAACCTTTGTGTTCCAACATTGAAAATAATAATTTAACTTAGTACTTGACTTTGAAAATTAGATCTTTGACAAACTGAAAAGATAATTAAACCATAGCTATAAATTGAACGCCCGGTCAGAAAATTAAAATAAAAAGGTCGATAGGGATGTTTTGTAAAGTTCATGAAGTTGGAGGGGGTGGAAATAAGATAATTTAAAAGGTATTGGGCGGTGGTGCTTGGCAGGCTCCAACAGCGAAGCTTGGGAAAATGGTAACATGACGGCGGTTGACAGCGATTCGGTTTGACCGTGCCACTCGACCACGGTTAGAATGGACTGATGGTGGCGGCTCAAGGGTCTGGAAGCGGCGGCGCTAAAGTATGGCCCTGGTGGTGATGGCGATGGACGCAGCTAACTCAAGCCGTGGGCGGACAGAGATCGGCGATTGTGGGGTGGCGTTTGTGATGGCTAAGAGGCGAAGACCTGACTTTGGGTCCGTAAGTGCCGGCAGTGGTGATGTGTTTTGATTCGGGCTATCGTGGCTTAGCGGTGGAGATGGTGGGTGTGTTGGGGTTTGTCATGGCTATTGGGACGGCAGTGGTTCAACGTGGGGGTGGATCTGGTGGTCGGCTTGCTGGTTCAGCCGTTTGTGCTTGAGGAGGACGGTGGTTCGGTGACGAGTCTGTGGTTGGTGGTGGTTGATAGTTGTCGTGATTAGGAATCGGCAGCCGATCCGGTTATGATGGCTGCCGGAAATTGGGATTAAATCATTTGTGTTCTTTGAAAATTTTTAGAAAAACAAGAATGGTTTTTACCTGTTATTTTCTTAGGGCGGTATGAAAAAAAAAATTGTGTTGGTTTGGGTTTTCTTTAAAAACCAAAGGTGGATGTATTTTTAGAAAGTTAAGGTTATAGCATTGGTGAAATCGGGCTAAATTGTTGGGTTTGGTTGGGCTTTAGTAAAATAAAATAAAATAAAAATAATGTAATTGAGTTTGGGTAAAGGCTTATTGGACTTGAAATAAAAGAAAAAAAAATTATTGGGCTTCATAATAAAAAAATAAAAACTTGGGCATTACAATCCTACCCCCTTAAAAAAAATTTCGTCCTCGAAATTCAAAATATTTTGTCGCACATAAGCATCTATAGTTTGTCTAAAGAAAATAGTTTTCGTGGAATAGAGCATGCATAGAATGTTTGATTTGTAAAATGCCATAAACGTGTGATTTATGAAATGTCATAGTGATCATGCCTATAGAAATCCCTTTGCATAGCATAGCATTGCATAACATTTGCAATAGTAATGGCTTTTGTGTGATTTGTGAAATGTCATAGTGATCATGTCTATAGAAATCCCTTTGCATAGCATAGCATAACATTTGCATTAGTAATGGCTTTTGTATTTGCTATTGAGAACATTCAATAGACTTAGAAAATCTTAAAAACCAAAGGTGGTGTATTTTTAGAAAGTTAGGGTTGTAGCATTGGTGAAATCGGGCTAAGTTGTTAGGTTTCGATTGGGCTTTAGTAAAATAATAAAATGAAAATAATCTAATTGAGTTTGGGTAAAGGCTTATTGGACTTGAAATAAAAGAAAAAAAGATTATTGGGCTTCATAATAAGAAAATAAAATTTTGGGCGATACATTTTGAAATTTATCATATTAAAGCGTAAAGTTTTTTGTATCATTGAACTTTTTTATGAATGTATAATACATTCCAAACGGTAGTGTTGAAAACTTTTCTTTTGTCTGCATCTGACCAGACACAAAAGAATTGAAAAAAGAGTGGGACCCACCTTTCTTTTTTGTATCTTTCTCTAACTAAAATGAATGAGCCACACTTTTGTCAGGTCGAAATAACAAATCATCTATCAGGCAAATCTTCATAATTAATATATCATAGTATAAAAACTTATACATCAAAATACCAATAAATCATAGTATAAAAAAAGGGTCAATTCTCATATAGACCATTAGTGAAATGTTTTTTCCCAAATAGGCCATTGAAATCTCAACTTCCCATTTAATCCAAAAATTATATAAGAGTACTAAATTACCCTTTATAACTATTTTCTTTTTCAGAACTACTTATGTACATTCAAAATACTCGTGTAAATTCAGAACTACTCGTGTAAATTCAAAACTACTCGTGTAAATTTCAGAACTACTCGTGTAAATTCAAAACTACTCGTGTGAAATTTGAAAAATTACACACTACTTCGCATAGTTTTTGGGAAATTACATACTACTTCGCATAATTCTTTGAGAAAATAGGTACTACTTTGCATAAATTGCATACTATTTCACAAATTTTTGAAAAATTACAAACTACATTGCCTAAAATTGCACACTACTCATGTAAATTTCAAAACTATTCTTCAAAAATTCAGAACTACTCTTGTAAATTCAGAACTACTCGTTTAAATTTCAAAACTATTCTTCAAAAATCTAGAACTACTCGTTTGATGGAGTTTGAAAATTCATTAAAATATGGGAAATTACATACAATTTCGCATAAGTTTTGACAAATTACATACTACTCTGCATAATTGGTGGGGAATTACATATTACATCACGGAATTGTATATTCACTTTCTAATAACATTCAACTGCAGTTCCGCCGCCGACAGCTCCAAAAATCTAAACTACTCGTTTGTATTTCACGCACAGCTGCAAACAGCTCTCACCCCCGCCAGTCAACGCCGCCACCTCCTGCAGCTCCGCCGCCAATAGCTCCTCCAAACCCTCCGTCCTCCTTTTGATTCCAACCACAACCGTTGCCAACAAATTTTCCCGAAACCCACACCGTCGAGTTTCCCGGGCACCAACAACCCCGAAACCATCATCTCACCACCACAAACCAACCATCACCATCTGGTCGCCACCATCCCGAAACCCACCATCTCACCATCTGATTAAAATTGCAATTTAGCCGAGAAAAAACAAGGACTTGATTCAATAGACTAAGAAAAATTACAAACTAATTTGACATAAATTGCAACCGAGAAAAACAAGGGCCTGCTGTCCCGAGACAGATCTGGCGTGGGTCAAGCCGGGTGGGTCCAGCACCGCCGCCGCATCTCAGTTGCCAGAAAAGTCCGAACACAACCAAGCCGTGCGGACCAAGCCAAGAACCGCCGCCATTCTGTTCACCATTCTGCCTTTGCATCCTGGATGGACAAAGCTCTGCTGCCATAGCCATTAAAGCTTTGTTGCCAGGTTGGATCTCTCAAGTTCTTCTTCTGGACAAGTTTCCAATCAACTGAAGAAGAAATGGACTCCGTTTAAGCTCAAATTTCTGCAGGAGGAGGACAGACAGATTTGCTGTTAGTCTATGGTCTAAAACGTTTAAATCAGCTATCCTCTGAGGGAAGGCCAATGAGAGATGTTTGGAATTAAAAAGATCTGAGCTCCCATTCTTCCAGTCCCAGTTAAAAAGCTGCTTTCTGTATTTTCGAAGTTTCTTATGTTTATTGTAAAAATCAATAAGACTTGATAAAGAACATCAATAAAAGAGAATGTTGAAAGTGCCAAGTGCATGCTCAAAAGGGAGTATCAAGATCAGAGAACTTTAGGCATATTCTGAATCCATTTCACCATGTAAACACCAACCTTTTATCTTTCCCTGGGTTGGCAAACACAAGAAGACTATAATTCATGAAAAAGCTTAAAAATAAAAATAACAAACCTGATGTTCGGCTCCGCAGGAAAAAATGTTCCTAGCTGTTGGATTTGAGTGGTAACAACACTATTCTTTGACCGTGTTGCTCCCTTTCTTTGCTGATAGCAGCAAACCTGGATTCTTTCAGTTCCATTCGTAAAGATTATAGGACCTGCTCAGGTACAATGATTAACATTTTTAGAGCAATTCCTTTGTAGGGTATAAATTCACACTTGTGTATGTCAAAAGTCTTAGGAGTGAAAACCAGTACCGGTATTGATTTCAACATCAGGGCCTTGCCAAAAACTTGCCTAGAGTCATTGACTAGCCAAAAAATATC
>BMAC01000211.1:0-29411 GCA_014905375.1 Phtheirospermum japonicum | reverse complement strand
CACCGCCTTGCCTGGCCGTCTGTTTCCCCAGTAGCGCCATGGCCGCTTAAACAGAGAAACCACCACTCCAAACAGAAAACAAGGCTTGATTCAATAGACTAAGAGAAATTACAAACTATTGATGGAAAGTTGAGCACCCCGTTCTTCGGAGTTCAACCCACCAGGCCACCTAGTCGAGAGTCGAAGGATTTCTCCGCGTTCTGGAAATTAAGGATCGGCAGAATTAAAGATTGGGGAATTATATATATTAATTAGGTTTTTTTAAAGTGTATGGGTAGTTTTAAAATTCAGATATAATTTTTGATTAAAAGGGAAGTATTTGGATTATATAGGAATAAAAAGAATCAAAAAAATTAAATGGGAATTGACCACTAATTGTTTAGTAGTATAACGAGAATTTACCCTAAAAATAAATCATAGTAAATATTAAATATTTATGAAAAATTAAAACTTTCGAGTAAAAAATCAATACATTATAATATAAAAATAAATATATTATAATATTGAATTAAATAGTCCTGACAAATCATAACTTATCAATTTGAACAAAAGAACGTGCCAAAAGTAATAGATATGATGTGAATTGAGTAAATAGTCTCTACGTGTAGGTTAGTGTACATCACCAATTACCTTTTTAACAAAAATGAACAGCCATTTCTGTTGCAAAACTTTTCCTTACCAAAAGAACACAAATTTTATATCATTCACCATGATCAAGAACAATACTCCAATTCCAAGACTTTCCATTGAAAATATATCAGCAATTGCAATTTTCGAAGCAACACTTCTAACAATTCAATACGTGTTCCATCAAAATCCCAGAACGCCAATTTCAAACTTTTCAATTAAATCGTTTGGCAAGTCCAACTCTCAACAAAGCTTCGAGGTTTATCGAACGCATATAAATTTTAATAATCTGTAAGTAGCTGTCCATAATGAATAATCCTGGGATCATATTCTATCTGCACAGCATTAACTCACGACATCATCCGTCGGCAAGAAAAAGAAATAAACATCAGAAAATCTCCAACTAGCACTCACACCTTGGCACAAGATATACTTTCCACAAAAAAGGCTTAAAAAGCAAACACTTTGTAACTGCAACAAAAACTTATCTTAACTATAAGCTAAATGTTCAGCCAATATTGGATGATGATTGGGGAAGACATGTTCTTCCAAGTTCGCAGGTATCCAAATATCTAAACTCCATAAATAAGACTGACATTCAGCTGACTATGAATCAAATTTGTCAAGTCATTCGGTAAGACAATTAAAAATAGGTCATGCATGCACCATCAAGATCAAGCCACAAACAAGATCACTCGAACAATTTTCAGAAAAAAAAAAAAACTAACAAGTTTGAGGACAACTCAAGTAGGAGTTCCTTTTTCAGACATATATGTTTTGAGCTTAAGTTTTTGATATATATATATATATATATATATAGAGAGAGAGAGAGAGAGAGAGAGAATATGGATCAAAATATCAAATGAGAGCCAAGTCCTAGTGTGAGAACCATACACTATGCTATATAATGTTATATGTAATGCTATTGTTAGCCATGTCCGATGTTAATATTTTTTACAAAATTGCTTGATATTTTATTAGCATCCTACATAACTGAAAATAGCATTAGATACAACATATATAGCATAGTTCCTAGCCCCTTGATTAGCATCCTACATAGTAGTACATATAACGTAATATAGTATAGTCCATGGTTCACATTGTTCTCACACCAGGGATGGTTCTCATGTGTGTGTGTGTGTGTGTGTGTGTATTGTTCTATGATGTGGTTCCAATGCTTGTTGGGTTCCTATATGTCATACAACAAATATTGTCTGACTTCACTATGGGGACTTTCGGCAAAATATATCTTGCATAATTCAACTACTCTGAAAAAAATGAGAATTAGAATCACAGAAAAAGAGATTGTGTTACATTCTAACAATTATACATGATTGAAACTATGTAGATTCATGTACTCTATTTGTTATGCTATTACAACGTGTGTAGTAAGTGATGATAAAAGCATGGGCAAAAAATTTATACAGCTTACTGAACTGGTAAATCAGAAAGTTTTAGATTGGTCAAAAAAACTAGGAGAGGCATTTTCAAAACTATCATACTAATATATGTATTTGAAATGACTCATACAAATTAAACACCAACCTATTTGCTTTTAGGGGATAAATATGCAGAACAACAGAAGCAAGCTATTTTGGAAAACAGCAATGTGAAGCTCTTAGCGGTTCTAGAGCAAGAATCATCAATCAAGCTCCAGGTATAGATAACACATTAAAAATGTCACAAGCAGCGTGGAGCTTCCAAACATGACATTTGAACCACTACCTTGATGGGAAAGGGCACTTGGCAACTTAAACTGAGAAATAGTTTTAGACTGATTATATTGAAGACAGTTGTCAACCCAATTTGAAACAATACATGATTTTCCTAAACTAAAATCCAGTATTCTGAAAAAGCTACAGTTCTTCATATAACTCATACATAAATATCAAAGACCAATAAGTTCCACAATAAATTCATTTTATAATATTGCACAGATGAAATGTTAATAAACTAGTGGAAAACCCCACGATTGAAAACTTAATGCAAGTATGCAACATCTCTTAGTTGTAGAATAGGTCCTCACTCCCCCACTTGGGCAAAGCCTCCTAGGTCAAGATGGCGCTTTTTACCAACCTTAATTATAGCATAAGTTTTCAAAATGAGTTATTCCAAAATCAATTTTGTTGAAATCAACCAAACTAATTGATCAAATGCCTACAAATTGAAAAGATCACATGATCAACCACACTTATTTAACACAAAATCCGTGGAAGGAATTGTTTCTAATGTGAGGTACGCTTCTCAAAATCCTAAGGTCACACAGTCCCCATCATTTCCTAATGCCTCAGTCACACACGCCTAAAAATTCAATTAAACACTCTTCACGTCATCTCATCGCTTCATAGATTGCATTCACGATTGACTGGTAAGCACTTGACAGAGAAAACACGACTTAGCAAGTGCAGTTCTCAATACTCCTAAATCTGCAAAAGTTTCAGAGTATGGAAAAATGAATGAGAATATAACAACCTGAACACACTCCGCATGATCACCTAAGCTTCGGTACTCGGGACTAGGTTTGGATCCGCCAGCATAACCGACGGCGGTCCTTACTACGCCGTCCAAGCATCCGAACGCGACCTCAGACCTCCAAAAGCTGCCCAGGGCGAAGACCGCAATTCGGAGGGTCTGATCTGCAGCGCCTTCCGGGTTTTCGGAGATCCGATCCGGAAATCTGATGCTCAAAGCTGAGTTTGCCACCCACGAAATAATAGTCACAGCCAAAACTAAAACTCTAGCAGACAGCTTCATTTTCTAAAGTGGTTTTCTAAAGTGGTTCAGAAACCTGACTTGTTATCTAACCGTGAAGTTTATTTTTAAATAAATAGCGGATGTTGTAAATTATAGATAAACCAAGGTAAAATTCTCATATACACCATTAATGAAACGTTTTTTTCCAAGTAGGTCATTGAAATTTCAACTTCCTATTTAATTCAAAAATTATATAAGAGTACTAAATTACCCTTTATAAATATTTTAATTTATTTTTCGAAATTCAGAACTACTCGTGTAAAATTCAGAACTACTTATGTACTATCAGAAATACTCGTGTAAATTCAGAACTACTCGTGTAAAATTCAAAACTAYTCGTGTAAATTGACGAACTACTCATGTAAATTCAGAACTACTCGTGTAAAAATCAGAATTACTCATGTAAATTCAGAACTACTCGTGTAAATTTCAGAAATACTCATGTAAATTCAGAACTACTTATATAAATTTCAAAACTATTCTTCAAAAATTCAGAACTATTCGTGTAAATCTCAAACCTACTCGAAAAATTCAGAACTACTCAATTAAATTTCAAAACTATATCATGTAATTGATCGGTCAAGTTCCAAACTACATGAAAAATAATAATACTACACTGAGAAATTTATACTACATTAAGGAATTTCATAAGATACACTTTTATCAACTCCAACTTTAACATTAATGGTCTACCTAACTCAAACTACATAAAATGCATTTTCAAATCTAAACTACATATTCCAAACTACTAATTCAAATCCAGAATACATAACACAGAATTCCAAATTACTTAACAATTTATAATTATAAAACGTCAGAGTAGTTTGTAATGATCCAAACTACTTATACAAAACTACTTATCTAAACTACTTATACAAAACATTTATATCACGAGTTGGGCGAATCTAGCGTCCCCGCCGTGCACCGAGCCACTCTCCAATTTCAGCCACCCACAACCCTCGTTTTCAGCCGCCAACGAAGGAAAATCGGCAAAACCCAAACAGCCACAAAAGTTTCGGCCAAACCACCACAGACGCCATCTCCAATTTCAACCACCCACAACTATCGTTTTCAGCCGCCAACGAAGGAAAACCGGCAAAACCCAAACAGCCACAAAAGTTCCGGCCAAACCCCCACAGACGCCATCTACGCCATTCCCGACTGCGGATATCGAAGAACCATCAAACACGAACCTTCAGTCGAACCCTAACAACCACCATTCTTAACCGCTTAGGAACAAGACGGCGAACCCGAAATCCAGCCGCGGCAGCCGATTGCGTCGCCAGAAGAGATGCCATTCGCGGTCTTGGGGAAGAAAAGTGCCGCCGTTGCAGACACCCCACTACAAAATCTTTCCCGGCTGTCGCCATCCAAACGCCATTCGCCGCCTCATAACTCAGATCCATCTGCCGCCGTCTCATAACTCAGATCCATCCAAATTGCATAAATTTCCACAAAAGTTCCGGCGCTTGTGGTGTGTGGGCGTGAGATGGCAGGCGAGGATGAGAAATCTAGGTTATATAAGATTTATAATTTAATGTGTGTGGTGGGGTACTTTTGACATTTTATATTATAATTTTGATTTAATGGGAAGATTTTGGATTAAATGGGAAGGAATAATGTTAAAGGATTATTTGGGAATTGAGTATGATCTAAGTATATTATATGAGAGTTATCCCATAAAACAAATACACTATACAGGAAGAATGAATTTCTAGGTATCTCATTTCATTAATAATTGAGATCCTATATATCGGAAATTATACTGATACAACTATAATTATATAATTTTAATAGGGTTAAAATGGTAATACAGGTATAATTTAACATATCTCATGCACCACCTCATGCTCCATCAATAGCATTGGTAATGGTACAAGTCCACCATTTGTAACACTCCCCCGACGCAGCACAGATTTTAAATTATTTGCTCAAATCGCCTCATTAAAAACCTTATCAAGAAAAACCTATAACAAAAAACCATGATAAGGAAAAAAAAAGTACAGTCACGTGAGCTCCCCTTCGAGTTGATAAGGATAATCATCTTCATAAATCTTGTAGGTCTCCCAATATTGCGAACATGCTTTTTGAAGATTGTAGTAGGAAGTGCTTTTGTGAATAAATTTGTTGCATTAACACATGATTGTACATATTGAATTTTGATTTCCTTATTCTTCTCGAGTTCGTGAGAGTATGTGATTAGGCTTAGGGGAAGATGTTTGGTTCTGTCACTTTTAATATATCCTTCCTTGATTTGAGAAATACATGCATGGTTATCTTCAAATAGAACAGTTGGATCATTGTTGAATGACAGTCCACTTGTTTCATGAATGTGTCGTGTTATAAATCGAAGCCATACTCATTCTCTGCTTGTTTCGTGGAGTGCAATAATTTGAAGATGTTGCAACCGTTGTTTTCTTTTGGGAACGCCAGGATATTGCAGTACCACCGATCGTGAAAAATAACTAGTCTGTGATTTAGCTTTATGTGGATTTGACATATAACCTGCATCTGAGAAACCAGTCATCTCGTGTTTTGACTCTTTATGATAAAATAATCCAAAATTAGTTTTTCCTTGGAGGTAACGAAATATTTGTTTGACTCCCGTCCAGTGTCTCTTTGTTGGAGATGACCTATATCTCGCTAATAAATTAGTGGCAAATATTATATTTGGTCTGATGCAATTAGTAAGATACATGAGAGCACCGATTGCGCTTAAATATGGTATTTCAGGACCAAGTATTTTTTTCGTTACTTTCACAGGGACGGAATCGATCACTTTTAACATTCAGTGTTCTGATATTCATTGGAACACACATTGGGTTTGATTTGTCCATGTTAAAACGTTTCAAGACCCTTTTTGTGTAATTTGAGATGTACAAATACGCCACTTTGTAAATGTTCGATTTGTAAACCAAGGAAATATTTGGTCTTTTCAAGATCTTTCATCTCAAATTCTCCCTTTAGATATTCAACGGCTTCTTGAATTTTATTAGGAGTTCCAATGATATTTAAATCATCGACATAGACAGTGATAATCATAAGCTCAACTGTAGTTTTATTGATAAAGACACATGGACATAATTGATCATTCACATATCTATTTTTCAACAGAAGCTCACTTAGACAACTATACCACATACATCCAAACTATTTCAGTTCATATAGTGACCTTTGTAGTTTAATTTCACATAATTCTCGGGACTTTGATTCCAATGCTTCAGGCACTTTGAATCCTTCAGGGATTCCCATATAAATACCATCATCCATTGATCCATATATAAATATATATATATATATATATATATATATATATATATATATATATATATATATATATATATATATAAGTTTTTACAACATCCATGAGACGCATCTCAAGATTTTTGGATATTGATAGGATTATCAAATATCTGAATGTTATACCATCCATCACATGTGAGTATGTTTGTTCATAATCAATTCTCAATTTTTGGGAAAAACTTTGTGCAACAAGGCGTGCTTTGTATCTTACAATCTCGTTTTTTTTCATTTCTCTTTCAAATAAATATCCATTTGTATCCAATTGGTTTTACATCTTCAGGTGTGATAATGATAGGTCTAAATACGTTTCGTTTATTCATCGAATTCAATCCAATATGTATGACATCTTTTCATTTTGACCAATCATGTCTCCTTTGACATTCATATATTGATTTTGGTTCTGGATCCTCTGTTCCGTTTTCAATCTCTCTTGATACATAATAACAGAATATATCATCAACCAATTTTATTTTATTCCCATCCCACAACTTTTGTTATTAATGAAACTAATGGAAATCTCATGATTTTCTTTGCCTTTAGTATATTCTTTGTTATTGAGAGCTTCTTGATTAACATGCCCTTGTGTTCTTTCGGATCATATTCTTTTGTTTTAAGTTCATGACATTTCACAGTTTCTTTCCTTTTTTGAGGATTTTTTTTAGAACCAATTGGTCGACCACGCTTCAGGCGTGTTTGGGACTCATTTGGTATTTCTTCACTTGGTTGCCATTTTGGAATTTCAATTCGAGAAGGAGCATTTAAAGAAGGTACATATGATTCTGTCACCCTTTGAGCATCTGAAATGCATCCGGTAATTGATTCGCTATATTTTGTAAGGGCACGGTCTTCCGAACCTCTAGTTCACGAAGTTTTGTAGGAGGATCAAGGTGTAATAAAGATGATGCATACCATTGGATATTTCTCCCTATTTGTTTCCATTTTCCACCTAGCGTTGTAGATTCTTCATTAAAATGGCAATCGACAAAACGTGCAGTATAACTATCGCTAGTTCTTGGTTCAAGGTATTTGATTGTTGATGATGATTCATATTCGACGTATATTCTAATCTTCTTTGTGGTTCCATTTTTATGCTTTGTGGAGGAGGATTGGTACATACACTGCACAACCAAAAACTCTAAGATGATAAATATTTGGCTCTCTAGCGGATGTTAGTTGAGATGTGGAGTATTTATGATATGCACTTGGTCTAATAAAGATTAGTGCTACAGCGTGTAAATTATCAAGACCCCATATAGAAATGGGGGGGGGGGGGGGGGGGTGTTTTCATCATTCATTGTCTAGCGATAAGCTATAAACGTTTAATCAACGATTCAGCCAAACTATTTTGTGTATGTACATGAGCTACCGAGTGCTCCACGTCAATACCAACTGCCATACAATAATGATTAAACGCCTGAGATGTAAACCAACATTATCAAATCTAACTCTCTTGATTGTATAATCTGGGAATTGTGCTCTTTAATTTAAGTAATTGGGTAATGAATTTCGCAAATGCCATATTGTGAGTTGATAATAGATATACATGTGACCATCTTCTGGATGCGTCGATTAATACCATAAAGTACCGAAATTGCACTACTACAGAATGTGGATTCTACGGTGCCTCATCCACGGCGGTTCTGAAAAACTGCCATTAAATATGTTTTTTACGGTGGTTTTCCCAGAAAATCGATGTTAAATCCATTAGTTAACAGCAGCTCTCTTAAAACCGGTGTAGAATCCTACATTCTACATCGGTTTTAAGAGAACCGTACTGAAATAATCGAGTTCTACGGCGGTTTTAAGAGAACCATCATGAAATAATTGAATTTTACGGCAGTTGTATTAGAACCGCCGTGAATTAACAAGTATTCATGGCGGTTCCTTAAGAACCGATGTTAATTAGTTCATAGTTTGTTGGATTTAACGTCGGTTTCATTAGAACCGCCGTGAATGAGATGACATTTAACGTCGGTTCCATTAGAACCATCGTAGATTAGTAGTCTGCCATGTCACCGATCCTCGTCTTACTCAAGCAAGTTGTTTCAACTGTTGATCCGTGTCTCTTCCGACGATCTGCATTCGCCACGTCATAGATCCTAAAACATGATTTTCTTCTCATTTCTTAGGTTGACATATGTACGAAAATCTAGTTGTGTATTTCTCTTTTCTGTTCGCAGCCATGGCCAACCCCTTGAGGTTTTAACTCCATCTCTTCCGATTCCCCCCCCCCCCCTCCCTAACTCAATCTATTCTCACTTCCCTCACGCCGTCCTTCAACCACCATCTTCCCCAGCTGGAGTTAGTCTAATGCGGCTGAGCTTCCTCCCGGAGATCATCATTTCTCTATAATTTATTGTTTTCTCAATGGCGTCGACGGCTATTGGATGTTATTCAATCAAATCCACGCATCAAGGTACTTTGATTCAGTTTTCTACCAACTGACTGTTGAAATTAGGAATTAGAATATTTTTTAGCTCGTGTGGCTGTTTATTTATTGAAGAAGGTTTTGTTTTGTGTTCATTTATACTCTGGAAGGTATTTTTCAATGTCCGTTCTGGAAAATAGACTTCCTTAGAAGGTATTTTTCGAGAACAGACGTAAATGCCCATTCTGGAAAATAGAATTTCTAGAAGGTATTTTTCAAGAACCTCCGTAGAATGCAGTGTTGTTGTTTCTTACTGCGGTTCTTGAACCTCCGTAAAAAGGTCAGTTTCTACGGCGGTTCAAAAAACTGCCGTTAAAAGTCCCCTGGAACCGCCGTAAAAACTGCTTTCTGCAGTAGTGTGGTCCACTGGGTGGGTGAATAGGTCCACATATATCACCATGAGTTCTTTCTAAAAATGATGGTGATTCATTACCAACTTTAGTTGGAGATGGTCTAATCATCAACTTACCTTGAGAACAAGCAGCACAAGATAATTCTTGATATTGAAAAATCAAAAGGTTTTTCAATGGATGACCATTTGAATTTTCAATAATTTTTCGCATCATTGTTGATCTGGGACTTCCTAACCGTTCATGCCAATTTTTGTACGGTATAGTAAACTTCAGGTTTACGGTAGAATATGATTCAAACATCCTTATATTGGTGTAATATAATCTAGATGAGAAAGCTGGTAGCATTTCCAGTATAGACTTACTTCCGGAAGTGCTTGAGGTAATACAAAGGTATTCATTATTTCCTTCATTCATAGTTTTAACATGATATTCATTCATACTAATATCTTTGAAACTTGACAAGTTTCTCTTGGATTTTGGGGAAAACAATGCATCGCAAATTGTGAATTTTGTGCCCTCGGGCATTAGGAAGTTTACTTTTCCATATCCCTCAATTATTTCCACATTACTAGATATTGTATTGACCTTTTCTTCGTCACTTCTCAAGTGAATAAAATATTTCTCATCTTTGAGTATGGTATCTGTTGTGGTGCTATCCGCAAGACACAAATCACCATCTTGAATTCTGGAATGAAAAATTTAATATTTATTGATTAGCAGAGAAATATAATGTAAATAACATGCTTTATTCCAATAAAACATAAGGAAAATTAAACTTACTCGTACAAAAGAAAGTTTAGACACTCATAAGAGAAACATAATACTCGTACATATGAAAAACAATACAAACATGCAAAAGGGAAAAACACTCACACATAAGATAGTGACACATAATATTCTTTTATTTGGGCAATCATTCTTAGATGATCATCTCCCCACGCATTTTATTTTAGTCTTCTTGATTAACCATCACGTCACCAACATCCATGTGAAACATATCATCATAGCCATAAGAGAGATCATCAGAATCACTTGCGATAAAGTTTGTTTCAACATTCTTTCTCTTTTCTTTCACCGATGCTTGATAAAGTTCAGCAAGGTGTTTTGGTGTACGACATGTGTGGGTCCAGTGACCTTGCATGTCACAACAAAAACAAGCATCTTCCTTTTGTCTTTTATTCATATTGATATGATATTTTCCTCATTTTCCTTCCCAGTTTGCCTTGTTATGATTGCGATAAGGCTGGAAACGTATTCCCCTTCCTCGTCCTCGGCCATAATTATGACCACGCCCACGACTTGGACCATATCCACGACTATGGTTAGGAACATGTCTATGACCATGACTTGGACCATGTCCATGATTTTGGTTAGCTAATGTCGCATTCGCTTTAGGGAACGGAGTAGTACCAACAGGACGAGATTCATGATTTTTCATCAGTAACTCGTTATTTTTTCCAGCAAGGAGAAGACATGAAATCAGTTCTGAATATTTTTGAAATCCTTTCTCACGATATTGTTGTTGTAAAATTACGTTCAAAGCATGGAATGTGGAAAATGTTTTTTCAAGCATATCTATATCAGTGATTTCATTTCCACATAGTTTCGATTTTGAACTGATTCGAAACATCACTGAATTATATTCGCTGAGGGATTTAAAATCCTTAAAGCGGAATGTGTTCCAATCATTATGAGCCATTGGGAGGATCACAGTTTTTTGATGATCGTATCGATCTTTAAGTAATTTCCAAAGATCTGCAGGATCTTTGATCATGAGGTATTTGATTTTCAATCATTCATGGATATGGTGACGGATAAAAATCATGGCTCTTGCCTTATCTTGGATTGATGTTTCATTAAATTCTTTAATTACTTCTCCAAGATTTTTGGCATTCAGATGGATCTCAACATCAAGGACCTATGTTAAGAAGTATTGCCAGTGATGTCAAGTGCTTCAAACTCAAGCTTCATGAGATTCGTCATGCTGAGAAACTATAAAATTAGATATATGTGTTATTAATATTTCAAGATAAAAATATAAGAGTTCCTTGTTAAGATCAAAAGGGTAAACACCCACAACTACATGTTGATACCTATTAGAAAGGCTAGCATAGAATACATAAAATAAAGATCAATAACATAGAATATAAATTCATCAGTATTGTAATTTATAGTAAAAGTTAATATGGTAAATGCAATAATCACTATGATGATAAGTATCAATATCAGACTAAACCTTTTTTTTTTTAAAAAAACTGTTTTAGAAGAAATATAAGAATTGAGAATTATGAGGAGATGAGAAAATATGAGTGAATTTTCTTTGAGTAAAATGAGAGTATTTATAGAATAAAAACTTGCTATTACTAGCCATTACTAGCCGTTAGGGGGGAGAAAAAAAGGAAAAACATGTTTGAGTGATTTAATAGGTAGAGAAATTAAAAAATAAAAGATAATTCTTATAAGATTAATTGATCACAAATAAAGCACATATTTGATGTTAAAATATATATGTAATAGAAATATAAGTGTACATTTTGTAATTGACAAACCTTTTCATGCGGGTGAGTGAAGAAATTATTTATACAACGAATAAATAAGAGCAAAGCCATCCATATATATATTTGAATATATAACTTGAAGCGAATAAATAATAGTTGGCGGAGTCATATATATATATATNAAATGAAACCCTGTCAATATATGTGAACCTAGGGACTCATCTTGACCATTAGATTGGATAATCTTAATGGTTGAGAACATGACACGTCAGCAGCCTAATTATGTAAAATATTGCATTAATTTAATAAAAAGGGTATTTTGGACATATATCAACATTTCTAAAGAGCACTGCATTGCTCTTTAGAAAGCACACGGGTAAAGAAAAGCACTACGACTGTATACAAAAAAATATCACAAATTTCGTTTTATAAATAAATGTAATTAAATTTAAAACCTGAATATTAAAAAGCATCGCATGTGATTAGTTTTAGCACTACATTACTGTATAAAAAAATACTGTTAAATTACGAGTAAGAATTTTGGATTTTTACTATATTTTAATTCTTTTATAATAACGTATCAATGCTTTTTTTAATATTATTGCAGCGCTTTTTTACTACACTA
The DNA here is from genome assembly GCA_014905375.1 of Phtheirospermum japonicum. Lineage (NCBI taxonomy): Eukaryota > Viridiplantae > Streptophyta > Magnoliopsida > Lamiales > Orobanchaceae > Phtheirospermum > Phtheirospermum japonicum. The sequence goes on along the minus strand of BMAC01000211.1, from coordinate 16,823 downwards.
TCACTGCTTTTTTCGATTGGCGAGGATTCTATGGTTTAAGCCGTCCGAAATTCGAGAAACCGGTTCAGCCCAAATCACCGGATACGCCGACACCCACCACCCGAACAGCACAAGAATCTTTCCCTTTCGATTTCAGGTAAAGGTTTATCTGATTATTATTGAATAAATAGAAAATATGCAACTTCCACTTTTTCACACCCAGCACGTCTTAAGTCTTCACACGAGTGCAATTATATGTAGTGCTTGTTGTTTGATCACTAACTGCCCTTTTTATTTTTAATTATTTATCCATTCAAGTCGATCCTTCTTTCTTTCCAAGTCTTCATGGCGTGTGGCGATTTTAATAATGTGAGAGGATCAACTTGCTGGGATAGTTTGACTCACAAAAATATAGGTTTTATTTTTTAGTAACAAATAAATTTCTTAAAATTCGTTGAAAAAAACAAAAAAACTGTGTAGGTAAAGTCATATTTAAAAATGATATCTCGGTTTGAATGGAAAAAATACTCTTACTTTGACATTTTCAGCAATCCGTGAGACATCAAAAGGGAATTGGTAAAAAACGGAAATCTGGGAAATCTGGCCTAAATTCATTGATTCCATTCTTCGCTGTTTGGACCGAGCGCCGCTGCTAGTCGTCGTTGCCGCTGCTGTCGAGTTGTAGGCGGAGAGAATTGTGGGCGGCCGATTTCTGAAATCTGGGGAAGGAGAAGGCTCCGCCCGATCAGACCAAAACCCAGCCGGTCCGCCGCTTCGCCTGCCCTCACCGGTAGCCGCCAAATCCTTGACCGGAGCGGTTGCCTTGGGCTATCGTCGCTGCGCCGTTTTGGCCGAAGAAGGGAGAAGACGATCGATTTTTTTCTGGTTTTTGGGAAGAAAGAAGAAAAGGAAAAAAGGGACGGGTTTGAAAAAAAGAGGCTGAGTTCTAGGGTTGTGATTGGGGGAATGTATTTAATGTGATTAAGAGCTTTGTAAGATTACATAAAGACCCTTGTCCTTCTATATTTATAATTTAATAAATTAAAAAAATAGAAAAAATCTGATCCACACAAATTATTAGATCTAAGGCCTGGATTGGTCCCTAGGTTCGCATATATTGACGTGGGTTTCATTTGAACCTAATCCTATATATATATATATATATATATATATATATATTATATATATATATATTATAGTATAGTAATATGTATATATACTATATATTATATAAGGGTAGGTGGCTTAACCATCCATAATAATACATTGCGTAAGGTAATATAATTTTGTATCGTCTTCTCACCAAATTCATACTACCATTGTCTTCTCATAAATCTTAAAATAATGGTTGTATGAATTTTAAAATATAATAGTATGTAAAATGATATAAAATTCATACTACCATTATCAAATTCATAACTCTTCCTAAATTCAAAATATTATAACATTTTAAAATTCATACTACTATTATCAAACTACATACTAACTAGGGGTGAGCCAGAAATAATGGGTACTCGGTTTTCGGACCAGGAACTGCATGGGACCCGCGGGGTCCAGCCCCAAAACCGGACCCGCCGATACCGATTCTGGTTCCAAATTCTTGGAACCGGTTATGACTGGTTTTCGGATCTGGGTCCACACTTTCGAGACCCGGTACCCACCGGGTACCCGGTGGGACCGATTTTGGGACTGGGTACCCGTTGGTACTAGGGATGGGCCAATGGGGCGGGGCGGGTACTACGAGACCCGGACTCGCCCCGTCAACCTCACGGGTCCGGGGTGGGGCGACCTGTTACGGGTCGCGGGGCGGGGCGGGGCGACCCACCTGTATAATTTTTTTATTTTTAATTATGAAACATCAATTATTATTAATACAAAAAATTAAAATATTACTATAAGAATTAACCATAAGACTACAAACTTAATAAAAACAACAATAAACCAAAAGAAAATAAATTTACATTTATAGCTTATCTATAAGTTTATTTATCATTTATTTATTTTATTAATGTATGTTATTTATAAAAAAATATCATTTTTAATATATAAATGTTAAATATAATATTAAGTTTATAAAAATATAAATAATCATATAAATTATAATATATATATTATATATATATATATATATATATATATATATAATATATATATAAATATAAAAAAATAGTTTAAAAAAAAAAAAAAATTGTGCGGGGCGGAACGGGTACCCGCGGGCGGAAGTGGTACCGGACCGCCTTGCCCCGCCGCGGGGCACAGGGTGGGGCGCCCCAAATGGATCAGGCCAGGGCGGGTCAGGGAGGGCTGGGGCCTAAATTGCCATCCCTAGTTGGTATCAGTTCTTGAACCGGGTACCCGGTACCAAGTCTTTATTATTATTATTACTATCATAGTTTATCTATATAAATAATTATTCACTAAGATTTTATTTTTAAAAAATGACTAACATTTATAGTAAGATTTGATTAAATACTGTGTGGTTTAATTTTTTGTGATTGCGTGGTATAATGAGATTATTGTCATTTAATTAAGAAGCATATTTTAATACACAAAATTCATTTAATTAAATATTGTATTAAATTATTTTTGGTGATTGTATGGTACCGGGTACCCAGTTTCAGAACCGGTTCCCACCGGGTCCGGGATCGATTCCAAAAATTTTGGACTCGGCTAGTACCGGTTCCGGGACCAGTTCTCTTTTCTTGGACCCGGTCTTGACCGATTCCGGTTCTAAGAAAATTGACCGGGTACCCGGTTCCGCTCACCCCTAATACTAACCCTACCAGATTACGAATTACATTATGCAATTTTTTTTTTCAAAATTTTAGATTAGATTGTCAGATTTTATATTAAATTGCACAAGATAATTTCATACTACACAATATCTTCAAAATAAATACATACTGCACCGAACATAATTTCATACTACTCATTACATGTGGAGCAAAGTTCCATATGCCATTATTATTATTATTATTATTATTATTGTTATTATTATTATTATAATAATAATAATAATTATTATTATTTAATTTTTTTAAGGGTAGGGGTAGTTTTGATCATTTAAGTTGTGATTTTAATTAAATAAGATATGTTTGATTAAATAGAATAAAACATTTTTCATTAGAGTATTTGACAATTAATGATAATGAAAGTATAGTAAATGAGAATTTTCCCAAATATTAATGGTACAATCATAATTACATAATTTTATTAGGGATAAAATGATAATACGAGTATAATTTAATATACCTTGTGCACCACCTCATTCTCCATCAATAAGCATTGCTAATGGTGCAAGTCCACCACTTTTTTCCTCAACTGAGCCCACGTCTTATTATTTTTCACGGTAAAGTACATGGTTTTGTATTTCTTCTAGCTGTTTGCTCTTTTGGCCCAAAATGATGATAATTTGTCTTTAATCATTCATTTTCCCTTTTTTTGAAGAATTCTTATCAAATTTAATCTTGAAGATCTTGAACATTGTCGTCTGCAAAAGTAAGCGTGAAGCGAGTTTTGGAGCCGAAGAATCTAAAGGCCAAAACGGCTAAAGCAAGTCATCGGTGATGATGACTTTGACGTCGTCATCTCCAGGTTAACATTATGCGGCCAAAATTTTCCATTTCTTATTCATTCAGTATATTTCTTTAAGGATATACAATTTTCTAGTTGATTCGTGTGTATTTGAAGTATACCTTCTAGTATTCGTGTATATTTGCCCCAATTTCCTGCAGCAAAATCTCGATTAGGATTGGGAAAAGTAAAATTCTAACCCCCAAATGCAACCTCTCAGCTTCCAGACCAGCTTCATAGCCACAACACAAGAAAGTGGCGTTTTGGTTTACTCAATTGGGCTTAGGATATTTAGGATGAGGCTTTGGATCAGGCTGATTACAGTGGATATAAGGTACTATAGTATCCAGTCAATGTTCAAAGTAAAAGGTAGAATTGAATGTTGACAAATTTGTAATGGTAAACACTTCTCCTCAAGTCAAATTTTATTTTGCGGTAATTCTTGTAGTGAGTCTTTTAGTTTCTTAATTGAGCTCAATCTTGATACTAGCGTGGCAAAAATTCTTTTGTGTTGTTTTGGTGATGAAAATATCAATATGTCTGTTCATGTTGGTGCAGTAAATGATTGGACCAAGCAAAGCATCGTTACATTTTTATTAGTTTTGCATGTCTAAGGACTGTCGTAATAAGATTTAATTTTGGTATTTATCACAGGTTCTGAGATTTTAGGTTGTGCAAAGACGATGGAACACGGACGTTTTAGATTTAGAAGATAATTATTTGGTCAATTATTGTTCCAATTCGCTCAGGCAGCAATTCTCGAGACGATGTTCGATGCCCAACAACAAAACGATAATATCTTTACCGGGTGGTAATGTTCTTCTGCATGCGTTCATGATTGTTTGATTCTTTTTTGTGAAAAGCCTCCATGTTTGTATGTTCTTTGAAATTTCAGATTATGGAAATATTATTATCTTACTCGAAATCCTCTTGAGTTCCCACAGTTGGATTTTTGCTTCTGAGGCATTAATTTTGTTATTTTTAATTATTATTTCCAGTGTCTTAACTATTATCATTTTATTTTACTGGAAATTCAAAATATAAAAAAAAAATTATCTTCTAATGATGGCATGTATTTTTTAGACCTGATTGTCAATTTGATGAAAACTATAAGCATTTTTTGTTGGTAATGTTCTCTTGAACCCGTCGACGAAGAAGAAACTTGTTGTTGGGATAACATAGGGCATTCTACAAGTTGGATGATGATAGTACTTAGGTCGCCTTCGAGTGCGGTTTCGGAGTCGACTTGTTGGACGAAGCTAAGAAACAAATTATTTTTCTGGTAGTCTGCGGTGTTGGATTATTCTACCTCATGACATGTAAGTGATTGTTTCTTTATTCCTTTCTTTGTTTCTCTGTATTTTGCTAATTTTGTTTCTTATACATTTTGCAAGAGGCTGATATATATATATATATATATATATATATATATATATATATATATATATATATATATATATATATATATATAATTTATTTATTTTTCTATGTAGTTTTGTAGTTCTATGATTTATAGAAAATAAATTTCTTATGCAGATAACAGATGTTGTGACTGGTGATATAACACCACTTCCAACATCGATTTTCTGAACAGATTAAAAAAAACAGATAAAAATAAACGCATCGGATAAATTAAGTTAAACACAGAGATAAAACTTTTAGCCCGTAAGAACGTTTTCTTACGGACTTGGGTATACAAACCCGAAAACTATATTACTTATCGTTCAAAGATCAATTACAAAGTACTAAGTAATATATGAAAACAATTGTATCAAACTCGATACGAAAATACTTGTTGTCGTAAGATATATTCTCCTCCGTTGGTTACGCAACGTTGAAGAACTCTTGATCTGAATTCCAGCTCTAAGTATGACTGACGCTCTGTGTTCTTGCTTCTTGAAATCGTCGAGACCAGTTCTCCGATTTCTTCTCTTGAATGCAGCGTACGTCCGTGTTCTTCTCTCAAGAATCTTACATCCCCTGTTCTGCTTTTTTTTATTTAATTGCTACGTCTGTCTCTTTATAATAAATAAGACTCCTAGTCTTGTTAAACAAGTTAGATAAGTACTTAGGAAACTAAATAAAGTCCTAGACTCCAATTAGGAAAGAAATGTAGAGTTCTAAAATACTTTGTGTCCTAATATATTTTGTGCCCAGAAAGGCAAATATCTACAAAAAAAAAATAAGGAAATTCCTATAATTAAATTTACTAACAATCTCCTCCTTTTGCCTTTTTGGACAAAATAACTTAGACGCGCAATAAAAATCCAATGGACTAAAAACTCCCCCTAAATTAAAATTCCCCCTTAATTGAATCTCCCCCTTAATAAGATCGAACTCGAAGTACGAGTCCTCTTTTTTGTGCAAAACGAACCAGCCGCTCCCGCGTCTTCTACATTGGTATCTTGTCCCCCTTGAAAGCAAAAGGACCTAAAAAAAAAAGAGTCCCAAAGCGCCTGGAACTGTGCTTGCACCATCGGAATCAAAAACTGGACCATGTTGGAACTGATATTGGGAAGACCAAAACCATCACCAGACATGACACCAGTTCGAAGAGGCGCCACGGTGTCTAAGAAGGTAATCAGATTCTGCTTCATGAAAATATCATCGGGGATCCAGCGCTCAGCAATCATGCCTCAGTTTTGAAATCCTAAGATAGCTCCTTAGCTTCACTCGTCAAGAACCTCGTGGAGATTGGTTCCATGTCCTCAATCTCGACGGCTTGAGACGGAGCTTCATCAGAGCTAGCAAAGTGGTCGGAGGTAGCTGCAGACATCGGTGCACTGGCAGATGGAACATCGTCAGAATTGGAGTTGGGGAAAGGAACTGGTTTGGCACTGGGCAATGTTGGTTTCGGTGACATGTCACCAGAACCGTCATGAAATTTCTGGGCAGCTTTAAAACTTTTCGTCTTGGACTTTGGGTGGATTTTTCTTTTCATCCAGATGCAGTGTCTGTTTCCGGAGTTTTGCTTGGTGATGGTGAATTTGACATTCTGCAAGAGATTGGAAACAACCACAAAACAAAACGAGTGCCGTAGGTAGTAAAATTGAGAGAAAGGAAACTCCATTTCTAAATAAGACACACGATTTCAGACTAAACTGTCCATGATTTCCACTATCCAATCCACGTATAAACATAGATTTTAGCTGGCAAATTGAACCATCACCAAAGCCGTATAAAAAGCGTACAAAGTGACAAATCCAAAATTCATATCAATCTCATATTACCTGCCCAGCACAGCCGATCACAACGCCACTGAAACAATCAAATAACTACATCCTCAAAAAAATCAAGAGACGTCAGAATAAGAAGCAAACACGAGAAACGGAACACTCAGCAATATAGGCAAATTCACAAAATATGAATGTCTTAAATTATGCTTAAAAGTATGACCTAGAAAGGTTAAAAAAAATCACATAAAGATTTTTAGAGATTTTGATTAATGTTGCTTTTCATGACTGATGACATTAGACCCAACATTGCATAAGGTGAAGTCAATGAAAACAAATCTCTTAACCCAAGTTAATGACAACGTCAAAATCGCTCAATAAGGTGAAATTTAAAGATCAGACCTTTAGTCTTGTTTTTCTTCATCTTTTTAAGATTTGAAGAGGATTATTATATCTTCAGCAATTGCTGTTAACACCTTTTATTTTTGTACCTGGGAGAAAACCTGTTTCTGCGGGAAAGTTCCACAATCACCTAATCGAAGAGGTGTGTCATCACTTTTATTACAACACATGACCTTATTTCTCTTTAAATCAGACTCAATGCATTCGTATGATGTATGAAAAAGAAAATAAAAATGCATGCAAATTATATAGATGTTATGACTGATGACATCGTTGGGCGTCATAACATCAAACCCAACATGGATTAGACAATGCACATTTCGAGATCTCTTCTCAAACGAGAGAAGATCTCTAAATCTAATGCTTTTGTGAATATGTCAGCACGCTGACTGTCCGTCTCAACATGTTCAAGACTTCGTTCTCTCAACTAAGTCTCGGATGAAGTGATACCTGATGTCAATGTGTTTTATACGAGAGTGCTGAACTGGATTTTTTGAGATGTCAATCGCGCTTGTATTATCACAGAGTACGGTGAAAATACTGTTATGGAGACCGTAGTCCTCAATCATCTGGTTCATCCAAAAAGTTGCGTACATGCACTTCCAGAAGCAATGTATTCGGCTTTAAGAGCATCCTCTACATGCTTGGGCTTTATTTTGGAAAGAAACAAAGACTCTCGAAAAAGAGAACAATTAGTTGACAAGAAAACAAACTTTACCATCGATTTAATGCGAGCTACAGGTACAAACATCTTCTCTGAATCCGAGTCTGATTCTGGAGCAACCTGAGTTGATGTTGGGTTCGATGACATGTCACCAGACCCGTCACCACCTGCAACAACAACTTTATCCTTGATCAAACTTTCCACGATCTTGTACCTGCAGAACACATCACCAATTATTTGGTAACAATTGTCAGAGGTCCTCTGACCAGTGAGGATATAAGCACCATCCTCGTCATAGACTTCACACTTTTTCCGTGTGAACTTAACAATAAAGCCACCATCACACAACTGACTAATGCTTATCAGATTAACAGTCAGTCCTTCAACAAGTAGCACATCTTCAAGCTTGGCAATACTTGGAACATGGAGTGTTCCTTGCCCAATAATCTGTCCATTTGTGCCTCCACCATACTTGACCCTTCCTCCTTTAAATTTTACAATGTTTGACAAAAGGTCTTCTGATCCGGTCATATGTTTGGAGCATCTACTATCAAAGTACCATGCTCCAGGAACATGAGATTTAAGAGAAGTATAAATCATATTACACCTGACTTCGCCCTTTCTGACCCAAACTTGTATGGTCTTGGTGTTGCCTTTGGTGACGGAAACCCCAGTTCTGTCATGAGTCCCAACACCATGACTGATTCTCTGAAACTGACTTTTCTTGCCTGTTCTTTTCGTCTGCCTTTGCACTAGTTATAACTTTGCATTCAAGGACGTGCGTGGAAAGTCTTGTAACAACCAATCTCGTCCCGTTACATAATCCCATGGAGTGGTAATAAGAGTCCCCACCTTCAGATGCAATTCGTGATTGGGCACCCCACAACACTTTATACCATTCAAGAATTCAGGCGTGTGCAAATCACTCAAGAAATCATTCCCACCATCGAATTTTCAAAAATAAATAAATTAAATAATCTCATAATCTAAATTTACTATTACACACAATTCATTCATTAAAAGAATTAATAAAGTAAATTAAACTAATCCACGTGAATGAAAATAAAAATAAAAATTTTCAAATCTATACATTACCAGATGCATGATTTTAATTAAACACAATAGATTTAGTAAAATTACCAGATAATACATTTAAATTACATAATAGTAGAAAAAGATATTATTCTAATATCTTAATTCAATTCAAAATTAATAAAGTATACATGCGCGCGCGTGCACACACACACACACACACACACACACATATATATATACATATATATATATATATATATATATATATATAATGAGCTTTTCACTTCAAATTACGATTACAAACAAATTGAATTTACTCTACGATTAATAATATGTTATAGATTAAATTAAATTAATCTACATTAATATGTGAATAAAGTACTTAAAAATTAATAAATACATACATACATACATACATGTATTTTTCTTTTATGAGAAGAGTACTTGTGCCATTAAATAAAGAAACATTCATGAAGCATTCCAGAAATTATTTAAAAAAACAACTAAAATTTAAAAGTCAACAAAATAAAAGAAAATACGGAGAAATGATAAATAGAATGCTTTATCAAATATACAAATATATATGTAATTTATAAAATACTTACTTAGTAATTTAAATTTATATAATTACAACTAAATTATATTGATAATTCATTGAATACTAACGTATTCTATTAAAAAGAAATCTAAAAATTGAAATATATACAATAACACATAATCGATTTAGTTTAAACACAATTGATAAATTTTAAAAACATCATAATCTAATTTTAATTTTTCTATAAATCTAAAATAAATAAATATAATTTAGAAATATTTGATAATAGAATTAATCAAATTCAACCAATTTAAAACCCATTTAATTGATTAAATTCAACTCAAACCATAATTTATTTTGAGTCCACTTAACAATTGAGAGGCCCAATTATTTTGAGTCCAATTTAAAATCTGATAAGCCCAACCATAGATCCAGATCCAAGCCCATAACATGACCAGATAACCCTAGGTATAAAAGTTTGTAACCCTAATAAAATTTAAGTATCTTGAATTTATATCAATACATTACCATAAACATGATTTTAATTAAACACAATAGATTTAATAACATTACCATTCAATACATTTAAATTAATATAATATTAGAATAAAATATTATTCTAACAACTTATTTAAATTTAAAATTAATAAAGTATATACATACACATACACACTCTCTTTATATACTTTAGAAATGAATAAAATTATTATTCTAATATCTTAGTTCAATTCAGAATCATATAAAAAAATCAAATCAAATAAAATACCCAAAATTATTATTCTAACATCTTATTTCGATTCAAATTTAATTATAGTATATACATACATACACATATACATACAAAAAAAATACTTATTTAAAGTAAAAAAAAGAATATAATGTTATTAAATTAATAATTAAAATAAATAACTAAATTTGAATAAGAAAAACAAAAGAAAAGAAAATAAATAGACATATTAATCAAATATTATATTATATATATAAAATATTTAAATTATTTATTTTCTATAGATAATAGTTTAAATTTAATTATTTTAGAAATACAAACAAAATATTGTTTAGTAGCCCAATTTATAATAGTAGTAGTAGTAGTAGTAGTAACTGCTACTACTACTACTACTACTACTACTACTACTACTACTAATAATAACAATAATAATAATAATAAAATAAAAAATTAAGACATTCGATTCTCGAAAAACTTGACATTGATCTTCTTTATAACACCAGTAATTTGTCCTCCCTGTTTTACATAATTAAAGACGATTTAAGTCAATTCAATACATTAATCAAATATTATTAGACAATCCGAACCTATATATCTATATATAATGACAAAGATTAGTAGACTAACTGAACATATATATCTATATATAATAATAAAATTATTGAGAACCAATAATTACCTCCGAATCATGTAAAATGATCTCCATGGAGGTCTTTTGTTTCTTATCATCAAATCATGACCGAGCAAAAAATCGAACAACTCTAAACTTAAGTTCTTTTTTATTCGTTCGGTCGATGTCTTTTGATGAGTCCAAATAAAGGAGGCATCGTTCTAAAAATTCTTGCTGCTCAAGTTTAGAAAATAGAGAAAAAGCACAGACACATTCGAGTGGGGAATTGAAATTGATTTGCAAAGAATAGGAACCTATATTTATAGGGAGACTTAGTTGAAACCCTAGAGATTTAAGTTTTGGAAACCTGATAACCCAAACAAATATGATTTCGTATCCACTCATTATAGATATTGTATCCGGTTTTAATTTTTTGTACATTTTTTTATTTATCGATTATGGAACAAAAAAATAGATCTATTCCATGAATTAATGTCTTTAATTAGGCAAACAAATTGTATAAAATATGATTTCTTTTTTACAAAAAATATGATTCCGATTTGAAATATCAGAATTATCGAATATATTGAATAAAAAGATGTACTGCATTTTCTTTGTTTAGTATTCTATTTTTTGTACATTTTTATTGGTTGATTTTAGAGTGAAAAAATCAATCTGCTGCATTTTTCATAAATTATATATCTTTAATTAGGCAAACAAATCGTATGAAATCTGATTTTTTTAAAAAATATGATTCGAACTTGATATCTCAGATTATTCAATATTGAATAAAAATCTGATGTGCTGTATTTTCTTTGTTTTGGATTATATTTTTTCGTACATTTTTTATTTGTTGATTTTATATTTAAAAAAACCGATCTGCTGCATTTTTCATAAATTATATGTCTTTAATTAGGCAAACAAATCGTATAAAATAAAATATCTGATTTACTGTATTCCCTCTGTTTAGGATTCTAATTCTGCAAGTAAATCGGATTAAATCAACTATTGATTTTTAAAACAAAATTATTGTAGAAGATACTAAATTTCTTAGAGTTTAATATTTGTTCAATTTAATATGCTTTAATGTTTTTATTATTTTTTGCCAGATTAGTTATATTTGGGTCCTGTAATTTATTTAAGTTTGATTTCTTGCTATTTTTTGGATCCCGATTTCTTCTTAGGGCCTCTAATAATATATTTCCATACTTTATTTTTCTTTATTCGGGGCATGTAATTATATTTATTTTTATAGTTATTTTTACTATGATTGCTTTATCTACTATCTCAATTCAAAATACCAAAAAATACAGTTTATCTTTAATCAATATCTGAACGTTTGACTATTATATAAACTAATTTTATCATTCTAATCACTAATTAGATGATAGAAAAACTGGTTTTATAACCTAATAAATGGATATATATATATATATAATTTTGAAATCACGAGTTTTGGGCAGTTAAAAATTCAATTTATGTGCCTCACAAATTTGAAATTTCGTGACTTCAAAAAGTCAAAACTGATTTTTCAAAAATATGAATTTTGATTTTTTAAAAAACTCAAAAAATCTTGGTTTAAAAATTCGAGAATTTAAGCAATCATATCCTAATTTTTAGCCATAATATACGAAATTCAGCTACTTAAAAATTCAATTTTTTTTTAAAAACACACGACTGCATTTTTGAAACCTGTGTTGAAAAGTCAACAAATCTGTGCTCTGAGATTTAAATTATAAAAAAAAGTTGAAAAGTCACAACTGTGTGCTGTGAGATTTAAATTAAAAAAAAAGTATTTGAAAAGTCAACAATTGTGTGATGTGAGATTTAAATTAAAAAAAAATTAAAAATTCAACAATTGCGGATTTGCGAAAAATAAATTTCTTTTTGGGGAAAGAAAATAGTTTTGGTACTTTTATTATATATAGAGAGAGATTTTCTCTATATATTTGGTAACAGAGTTTGTTAATTGGCAAAATTATCAAAAAAGGTACAAAATTATTTATTTCGGGCTTGCTGGCTGATGTGACATGATCCAATATTTATTTATTAATTTTCATTTAATTTAAATTTAAAAAATCATAAATTATACCTAAACTACCGAAGATACCCTCGAGACTCTTGAATATGAATAAATATGAAAAAAAAAACTAAATGTCTTCTTCCTCACACTCCTCTGCTTCTTCCTTAGCGGGTGCTGAAGATTTCACGGGCTTCGTCGGAGAATGTTTAAGATTTTACAACAAATCCAGAAGGGCCTGTAGAGAGTTTTGGGACTCTGGTACACCATGGGCAGGCTTTGAGTTCGCCTACGTCAGGGGCTATTTGTTAGCAACAGAATTTTGAATAAAGGATGGGTGGCGTCGGTGACATTATCGATTAGTAGAGATTGGGCCTTTAGAGCACTCATCAAAGGAGAAGAATTTTGCCCAATTTCACCTTCTTCGAGCAAGATGGGTTCTTGAGCAGAATTTTTAGAAATTCGTGGAATTGGGGTGGGGTTGAGTGAGAAGAATTATCACCAAGGATATTGGCACTAATATCCACAAGACCAGAGGATGATAATTTTGAGTTCAATTTTGCCTGAAGAGCGCCAGTTGGGATTATGCTGGAAGTGGTCAAAAGGGGATCGCGAGTGCTATTTTGGGAAATTTTCGAATTGGTGCCTGTCATTGCCAAACTAGCTCTGAGACGTCAAAACTAAGTTTAATTTGGTCAGAATAGGACCGATGAGAATTTCACCAAAATTGGCGAAAAGGGACTATGGACCAGTTTTTGCAACTTTTTCGAATTGGGGATGAATTGAATCTTGCATGTAATTGTGGTGTTTGTCTAGTGTTTTTAATTAGGATTTTATGTTAATTTTAGTAGTTTTTGAGTCGAGTTTTGTTAGTATTTATGTTTATTTTCTCGTTTTATTGTTTTTCGTGTTTCTTGTTAATTTTATATTTAATTTGGTTAAATGGTCCGGTTAGCTTGAGATTTGTGGTAAATTATGGTTTTTTATACTTTAAATTCACATTTTATAGGTGGAGGCATAGAGGCCCGAAAATCGAACCGAGTCGGCCCGAACCGAGCACTCCTGCGCCCAGCGGCCGAGAGCTGCCGGCAGCTGCCGAGCGCTGCCGAGCGGTCCTGCCGAGAGCTGCCGAGACCTGCCGGCATCTACCGAGCACGCTTGCCTAGTCCCCGCGCGCAACTGCCGAGAGCTGCCGATCATGTCCGCCACACGACTGCCGAGCGCTGTCGATCGACTGCCGAGGGCTGGCTCGACTGCTTTCCAGTGAGTGGCCATCCTGCCGAGAGCAGTCGATCGACTGCCGAGTCAGTCGATCGACTGCGCGCGCCTGCCGACCATCCTGCCGAGAGCGCTCGGCCATGCCCGCACGTGTCCGCCCACGCCTGCCGACAGCGACCGAGCCAGCCTGCCCAGCGCCGAGCCATCTCGCCCATCTCCGAGCCACCTTGCAATTTTGCCGAGCCAATCGAGCCCAACTCGACCCAAATGGTCTATTTTGACCATTTTGGGTCAAATTTGGTCAATGCATGGAAATTCAAGCTCATATGTCATAATTGACCCATTTACCCCTAATTAACTTGTATAAATAGAACCTCTCTTTCATTTTGTAAAACACCTCCTCCCAACCCAAGCTTGGGTTTGGGATAATTTTCTCTCTCTAGATTTAATTCTCAAGTTTTGCCTTGGGTTTGTAAGCTCAAGAAGGATTCAAGTACTCCATTTGATCTTTAATTCCTTGCAATTTCAATCAAGTTTTTGGATTCTCCACTTAATTTTAGTAAGCTTTCTTTTAATTTCTTGCTTTGTTCTTCATTTATTTTATGCTTTTTGCCTTAGGTACTAGAAGTTGTGCTTGATCTTGTGAATTGGCTATGAATCCTAGTTGAGTGAGACATCTAGATCATAGATCAAGTTCTTGATTTGTTTAATTTCAAGTAATTTCATATGTTTCATGCATTTTTCTTCATTTCATGCTTTTAGCCTTAGCACCTTGAATTCATGATGAAACATATGAATTGGCTATGGAATCTAGATAGTGACACATCTAGATCATAGATCGGCTCTTGGATCGTCTTGATTTTGAGTTTTTCACATGCTTTATTTGCATTTTTATTTTCATGCATAGTTTTAGCTTAAATCATAGATCTAGACTTCGTTGCTTGTTATTTTTTTTAAAGTTTTAAACTTTCCCGTCTATTTTCATTGTTTTGTCCATTCATGCTTTCAATTTTAGTCAATTTGCTTTATTTGAGTTTTTATGCATAGTTGTACCTTGTGCTTGCATGCTTGTACTCGGTGAAACATTGCATTTTCTTGCTTGTTTTCATTATTTCTTTGCATTTTCTATTTGAGGCATACGACGAGGCATCCGACCAACTTGCTCTTTCAATTTTTAGGATAGTTAGTTATTTTATTTGCTTTATTTTCATTTTCCTTTTATTTCCAAGCTTGAAACACCTTGAAACTTGCAATTGAAACGATTTCCGATAATACCGAGCCAAATGAACTTTCAAATCTTTTGCACCACGAAAAACTACACTTCAAAATGGCGCCGTTGCCGGGGATCGAACCCGGGTCACCCGCGTGACAGGCGGGAATACTCACCACTCTTCTAACAAAATGGCGCCGTTGCCGGGGACTTAAACTAAAACTCTACTTCAAAATGGTGCCGTTGCGACATGGCTCGGTTAAGGCCTTCGTTTTAATTGTTATTTCATTGTGTTTTTAGCTTCCTTAGTATTTGACGATTTCTTTGAGTGCATGCAAGGTCGTCGTTCACTTGGCCACGACTTAGCTCCTTACATTTCGACTCCCGAGCGACTACGATGTTTGAGGCACTCTTTGCATTCTCTTCCCGAGATGACGACTAATATTCCTCATCCCGGCACGACCTCTCCTCTCCGGGCCGATCCTCAAAGTTCAAAATCACCCGAGCCCGGATGGGAACATCTCACGAACATCAATGATGGGCCCTCGAACCCCGCACCTCCGTCTCTTTCGGAAGAAGCTATCGAGTATCAAGTGAGTGGGTTTCCCACTCATGCGCACGCCTCGGGCCGACCCCAAGGTATGGCTTCATTTCCCAACTCTTTTGGCGGAGGTTTAGTTCCCAACATGGGAGGGCATGGTGCAAACCATGTTGGGAATGGTGGTGGTTCGGATGGATTGGGTAATGCGGGAGGGCATGGTGCAAACCGCGTTATCCCGGGTTCGCAAAGCTTTGAAAGACCCGACATGGGAGGGCATGGTGCAAACCATGTCGGGTATAATGGATCCTTCGACGATTTAGGAGCCCCGAATTTCGGCCCGCATGGTTATAAAGCCTCTCCTCACGTTTCGAATATGCCGAGCACGAACCGAGGCCCGTTTGGCATTCCCCCCGTGCGTCAACCGACTCCACCTCCGAGAGTGTATCCGTATGAGCATGATTATGGTTTTGATTTTGGTGATGCCGGTCTTGAGTACGAAGATGAAATCGATAGAGAGTATGCAATGTTTGGGGGTTATGATCCAAGTACTCCACCTCTTCCGCCCGTCCGTACGATGAAGGAGGTGAGCCAAGCCTTCGTGGGGACTAATATTTCATCTTGTATCTATCTTCCCCCCGGGTTATGGCCATTGATATCCGTTCTCTCGACTTTGCACGTCTCCCGATTTTCCATGGGTTTGCTAAGGAGGACCCTCTTGAATTCATACGACAATYCCAATGGCATGTTTCAAGCTTTCATCGTCCAAACATGATGAGCTTGGATAATCTCAAACTACGATGTTTTTCATATGCCCTCCAAGACAAAGCTCTATCATGGTTCATGGGTCTTCCCGCTAACTCCATCCGTACATGGGCGACGCTTTCCAAAGTCTTCCTCGACAATTACTATTCCATGGAGCGAACGAACGAAGTCCGACTTAAGATCATGTCTTTCAAACAAATGAAAAATGAGTATGAATCGTCATGTTGCCACCCGCTCTTGTGTCGACCATATATTGATATTGCGGGTCCAACGCTTCATAGAAGGTTTGCATCAAAAGGTCCTTCGGAAAACGACAATGAGGACAACTCTCGATAAGATCTTTGAAACGAAACCCAAGCGGAGTGAAACGG
>BMAC01000210.1:1331577-1342112 GCA_014905375.1 Phtheirospermum japonicum | reverse complement strand
GAACGGGTCCGGACGGAGCACCTCGCTAGCAAGGTAGTTAGCAATATCGGCATACCATGGTGTGACGGACACACCGAAGAGGTTCTCGTGAGCTTGGTTTTCTCCGATGAGTGGGGACTCTTTCTCTCCATTCCCGACCTCCAAACGAGAGAGGTGGTCGGCGACTACGTTCTCGCACCCTTTTCTATCCTTGATCTCTACGTCGAACTCTTGAAGTAAAAGGATCCACCGGATTAGCCTCGGCTTCGCTTGAGGCTTGTTGAAAAGATGACGTAGTGCCGCATGATCGCTATGTATAATCACCCTCGACCCAACGATATATGATCGAAACTTCTCGAGCGAGTAAACCACGGCAAGTAGCTCCTTTTCGGTGGTTGTGTAATTTCTTTGAGCGTCATTAAGCATAAGACTTGCGTAGTAGACGACCCGGAGGAGTTTGTCGACTCGTTGCCCCAGGACGGCCCCCACCGCTTCGTTCGATGCATCGCACATTATCATCACGAGAGGAGGAGGTTTCTTGCCCACATGTCGAGGGTATTATTGGGATGACCCTTATATGTTCAAAATCGGGAAGGATGGTATGTTGAGAAGGTGCATTCCGGATGAGGAAAAAGAGGAGATATTGAAACATTGCCATGATCATCTAGTCGGAGGGCATTTTGGTGGCCAAAAGACCGCCTACAAAGTTCTTCAATTGGGTTTCTATTGGCCCACTCTTTTCAAGGATGCTCACGAGCATTGTCAGAGGTGTGATCGATGTCAACGGACGGGTAGTATTGGAAAGCGGAATGAAATGCCAATGACGTATAACTTGGCCGTCGAGATCTTCGATGTCTGGGGGATCGACTTCATGGGTCTCTTCCCGAAGTCTTACGAGTACGAATACATATTGGTCGTGGTGGAGTACGTATCTAAATGGATAGAAGCTATCCCGGCAAGGAGAAATGATAGTGATACAGTGGTGAAGTTTGTTCGGAGCAACATATTCAGCCGATTCGGAGTTCCGAGGGTGCTAATCAGCGATGGTGGCAAGCATTTCAACAACAAACTACTTGAGCGAGTGTTGAAAAACTATGGAGTTGTGCTCAAGGTTTCTACCCCTTACCATCCGCAAACGGCCGGGCAAGTTGAGACAAGTAATCGCCAAATCAAAAACATTCTCGAAAAAACTGTGCAACCAAACCGGAAGGACTGGTCAACAAAGCTCACCGATGCCTTGTGGGCCATTCGTACGGCCTATAAGACGGTTATTGGAATGAGTCCCTATCGTCTGGTGTATGGAAAGTCGTGCCATCTACCGGTGGAAATGGAGCATAGAGCGTGGTGGGCCATCCGAGCGTGTAACTTTGATTTGAAGCAGGCCAGAGAAGGGAGAAAACTCCAACTTGAGGAGCTCAAAGAATTACGAAACGAGGCATTTGATAGTGCCTGTTTGTATAAGGAAAAGACGAAGCTACTCCACGATAAGAAGCTTGTACCGAAAGAGTTGGAGAAGGGAATGCAAGTACTCCTTTATAACACTCGCCTTGCCATGTTTCCCAGGAAGCTTATGTCCAAATGGAGCGGGCCTTTCAAAATCGAGAAGATATCCCCATTTGGGGCCGTAACGTTAATCGATCCAAAGACGGACGAGCGATTCCAAGTGAATGGCGCCTGAGTCAAACCTTACCGGCATGGCATGTTGCAAACAAAAGCTCTCGAGCCAGTGATCGTAGAGGAGGAGAACCTGAGTGACTTGCCCCCGACGGGGTCTTGATCGTCGAACCAGGATCGTCGAGCAAACGACGTTAACCAAACGCGCTTCGTGGGAGGCAACCCACGACCTTCTAACCCTTTCTTGTTTTTCTTTTAAGTTTGTGTACACCCTAACCTTAAGTAGTGTTAATTTGAGTTTTTGGGTTTGTGTAGGTTCAAGTCCTGGAGTCTTGGGAGAAAAGAGAATCGAAAATGGAGGTTGGCTGCTGGAATGCAGTCGATCGACTGCCCAATCGATGGACCGGTTCAAATCGACTGGATTCCAGAGTTTTCAAGCTTTTTGGCAAATCAGTCGATCGACTGGGAACATGCGAATCGACAGCCAGTCGATCGACTGGCGCACGATCGACCGACACGGCGAAATCGACTGGATTCCAGAAATTTTCAAGGTTTTGACAACATCAGTCGATCGACGGAGGAGGGCAGTCGATCGACTGCCCGGACTGCCCAGAGCCCTGCGGACCTTTTATATAGCAGTCGATTTCGCCCTCTCCCTCACATTCAGTCGACCGTGCAAACAAAAGAGGGCCGAAATATAAAAAAAAAAAGAAAAAAAAACAAAAATGAGAGTTTGAGTCGATCGACAACCAGCGACAATTTCCTTCCTCATCCCGTATTTGTGCGGGAATTTTCATTATTCTCTACCTTTCTCAATTCAAAACTTTCTTGGGGATAGCTCGGTTTTTCGTTCCACTTTTGAACCAACGTTTCAAGGTACTTCGCTTAAACGATCTCTTGGGGAACTTTGTAATTGTTGGTTGTGTGTTTGGGTAGGAATTGGGAGCCATTTTCGTTTGATTTTATTCATCAAAAAGCTTGCCCACCAAGTGTTCGATGAAATGCCCCAGTGAGCATTTGATTTGAATTTTTCTCGTTTTTCCATTGATTCTTCGTTCGTTTCGATTTTTGGAACCCTCCACTACAAATCCTTCTACTTTCGTTCATATTTCCCCCTTTTACAATGGACGGCCACTCCGACGATGACATTTTCAACCTTCCCCAATACCCCAATATCGCCGGAGCGTACGGTGCCCCCTTCCCGGTCTACTCCACATACGAGGGGGAGTTTTTTCAAAATCTATCCCAGCGACATTTTGCTACCCCACGCTTTATCAATATCGAGTATTTGGACGAATGGGTGGCGAACAGGGACGTTGACGGGTTCGGCACCCGACTACTCCATTACATCGACGCGATGAACGGCCGAATGTTCGCGTCTTTCTGGGCACCGGCTTATCGGGAGCTAGTGCTCGAGTTCTTCACCTCATACCTGGAGACCGATGACGGGGGCTTTAATGTCCGTTGTGGGGGAATTGAGCACCGGATCGATCAGGGGTGCTCCAAGAGGTGTTCGGGCTTGACTGTCAATAGTACTCGTACACGCAGGCGAGTGGTTTTCATGCGGATGAGTTTTGGGGGAGTATCACGGGCGGACATGGTACCCGGGATCGATACTCGGCGTCGGCGATCGTCGACTTGGCACTGCTTGGGGCTTACAAATTCTTTGCCCACGTCCTGATGGGCAAGCATGAAAGCACCAACCTCACTCAGCACGAGATTTACGTGCTTTGGTGCCTATGCAATGGACATCCGGTCCCATTTTTCCCGTTGATCCGAGGACAAATTCGAGGGATTCGGAAGATGAGAGGAGGAAGACGAGGACGCGACCCTCCGTGCCCGACCTAGGAGACGTCGTTAAATCTCCTAGATTATCCTTTGTTTATTTTATTTTGTTTATTGATTTTGTGTGTTATTTTGTTTATCTTTCGATTATGTTCTTTTATTTTTCGTCTCGACTCTTGTAAAAAAAATAAAAATAATAATAATAATAAAAATAAATAAATAAATAAATAAAATCCTTTAAATTGTTCATTTTTGTATATAGTTTAATTTCATTTCAGTGAATATATTCCCAAAATTTAAAACAAATTTGAAAAATAAAATCCAAACAAATTAGAAAATTCAAAAAACTCAAAAAGATTTTCGTTTTTGTAAATAGTTTATTTTTGTGCAAATTTTCCAGACTTACCTTACCTTGTAGATAGCTTGTTGCTTACCTCGGCTCTCGGCGACAACCTTTGCACAACCACGACGACAAAAGCTCGGGCATAGGGGCGTTCTCTTTTCCCTACACCTTTTTACTGCTTTTCTTAGCTTAAATACGCAATGAGGACATTGCTAGGTTTTCAGTGTGGGGTGGTTAGAGTTCGTCCTAGGTTTTTAATTTTGTCGAATGCTTGCTTGTGTTAATTTGAGTAACGTGTGTGCTATTATTGCTTGGACCCTTGCCGAAGTGACACGGTTTTGATGATTTGTTAGGGTATTTAGATTTTCGATCGAATATAGTGGACTTAGGTGGTTTATCTTGTTGGGATCTCCGTTCGGTTTTAGCTTCGTGCTATCCTTGTGCTCGTTTAGAAATAGTGCCTCGACTAGCCCTCGTCATCAAACGCTCTCTATAGGTTTTTGTTTTGTATTTTGGAGTTGTCAATTGCTCCACGTGCTCGATCGAGAATTTTGTAAGTTGCTAGTAGCAACGAATGATCGGAGTCGTTGAAAGCTTCGTATTTTCATCTTTATCTACTATTTAAGTACCTTACGTCTATGGTATTAAAAAAAAGAGAAAAAAAAAAGAAAAGAGAAAAAAATAAAAAAAATAAAAAAAAGAGACGAATAAACAAGGATACGTTGTAAATCCTTGAAGTTGTTGAGTAGCACGTTTTTCCTTTTTTTTTCCGATTTTTAGTATGATATTGTTAAAGAGAGGCGTAGATGATTTTGACTAGGGAGCCGATTAACGGTTCGAGCGTGGATAGACCTTAGCCGGGGCAAGGATGTGGGGACCGACTTGGTGGATTGTTTAAATCCTTTTAGGTTTCGGGAGTCGATTTAAATTTCCTTAACAACGCACATTGACGTCCTTTTAGCCAAAGCTAACAAGCAACGTAGCGTACGACGTCTCGAATTATTTTGTGCATTAGTTAGGATTGGTCGGGGGTAGTTTTGTAATTTTACGTTAGTTTTGCTTGAGGACAAGCAACCGTTCTAAGTGTGGGGTGGTTGATTTTCACATTTTTGTACATATTCTTCTTACCGTTCTTGTATCACGTTGCGTGTGTTTTGCTTGCTTTTAGGTGTTTTAGGAGTCGAGTTGGCCGTTTCTCGTTATTTCTAGGTTTTCGTAGTTTTTGTACGTGTTTTATTAGTTTTCGTAGTTTCTTTTCACTCTTTCGTTTTTCTTGGCCCTAGGACGTCCAAGCGGGGCCCGCGCTCGTTTGGGATCATTTTCACTCGACTCGGGAATGAACGGACAAGCAAGGAAGCGCAACGGACGTGGCTCGATAAACTGGCGGACGTGAAAAGAACGAGGAATCGAGCCGGGTGCAGCAATCCAGTCGACCGACTGGAAGTTCAGTCGATCGACTGCCCTTCTAGTCGATCGACTGGAACTTCAAAATCGACTGGATTCCAGGGACTTTTGGCCATTTTGGACAACGCAGTCGATCGACTGCCGACGTGGCCGATCGACTGCAGTCGATCGACTGGATTCCAGGGACTTTTGGCCGTTTTGACTGCGCAGTCGGTCGACAGGCGACTTGACCGATCGACTGCTTCACAGTCGATCGACTGAAAAGCAGATTTTTCGCCACTTTTGGATGATTTTGCCCCTTTGTGAAGGATTAAAGCACAAGACGTCTTTTCCAACAGAAGCAACTTGCAGCAGGCTCTCTAGTTCAGGGATCTTGCTCCCAAACACTTCAAAAACACTTTCCTTTTCCATTCTAATTATGTATTAATTCCTAATAATTAGTAATAGTTTAGTTAAGTGTTAGATCTTCATTAGCTAGTTGTTGAAGCTTTTGTTTAGCATTTCTTTTGTGAAGAAACTTTGAAGTTGCCATTGCCATTGTTGAGATTTGAAACTTTTGTGGAATCATAAGTTTGGTAATATCTTTCTATTAATCTAGTTTGTTTTCATGTTATTTCTTTTAATCTTGTGTTGATGCTTGGATCATAGTTTAGTTGTTATTTTGATTATCAAAAGTTCCATTTTCATTTTATAGCTTTTGAGCTTTCTAGCTTTTGAACTTATACTTTTAAGTTGTTTAGATAAATTTCTAAGTTTTTAGAAGTTTTATATAATCTTCCTTTTTAAACCTTGAATTGTTGCTAAATTAATGTTGACTTTTTCAAATAAGCATGACTTTAATTTTTCCTCCATTTTCCTTAATTTAAATTATAAGCTTTCTTAGTTAACTGGTTTAGATTAATCGTTTTTAAATAAGCTTTAATTTCCTTTTCACATTTTAATGTTTTAAAAACTTCTATTTCAATTTAAAAGTTTAGTTATAAAAACCGAACCAAATCAATGACTATCGCTTTCCTAGTTTAGATAAGTTTAGTTTCAACCGACGATAAGAGCAAATAAGAAACCGATAAGCCGATAACATCCATCCTCGAGAGACACGACTCGGGAAGAACTCGCCGCCCTACAACCGGCTCCGTACTCTTGCGGAGACGGATTCTCAAATAGCGCGTCGAGGATTCGTCAATCACACTGCACTGTTTGGACCTCTTTTATTCTCGGGCTTATCTCGCTCTACATTCCATGCCTTAGTTGAGATGCTTGATATATAAAATTCAAATCATTTTTAAGAATAAAAAATCTTAATTTAATAAAAAGACATAAAAAATCATTTACCTCCAGACCCCTTGTCAACGATTCTCGGTGGCTGACCAGCTGATCACAAAACTACTTATACTCATCAAGCCGCTTCCCATACTTGTCCCATATCGTGCAGAAAAATGCCAACTGTATAGCTTGTGGACTATACAGGTCCATGTCCCAATAACAAAGATCGTACAAAATAAAATAATAATTAAAATTCAATTGATATATGATTCTCAAATTACATTAATGATTAATAAATTTAGACATAAGATAATAATTACCCAAAACATGTCCCACCACAATCGACGAAGATGCTCAGGGACTGTCTTAAACTGTCACCTGACGGGATGAAGCTCCTTCTCCATGATCTCTAGAAATATGTTGGTCAGCCTGACCTCCATGCTATGTAACATGTAATTATATTTGTGGTTATAAATATTATTTAATAATAACGAAGATTAAAAAGTTATAATCATTAATTTACTTACTTCTTTCCGGTGATATAAACAATGTATCGCCTCTCTGGTGGTCTCGAGGGCTTTTGAGATGTACCCGCATCGAACGGTGTTGGTGTAGACAAATCTTGGGCTCGAGGGCTGTCGGGATGTACCCGTATCAAACGGTGTCGGTGTAGATAAATCTTGTGTCGGCACCGAATGATCAGTACCAAGGCCCATGTAATCATCATCAAAGTTAGTTAAACAATTAGATGACTCCATATCCGATCGACCTAAACTGGACACGCGTCCATGACCCACCGACATCTGATAAAAAAAAACGAGCATTTTACAAAATACAAGTATATATCAACCATTTTAATAGATCCAAATATAAATAAATTAGTTAAAATGAGAGCGTTTTACAATATGAACAATTTACACATATTTCAACCACAATACTTCCTTTTAAACTAATCATCCGAACTGACACTTTCACTGTTAAAGTTATCACAAACTCATCTTCATTTGTGTTTTGATTCGTATCTTGATTAGTGAGTAACTCTTCTTCTGTATTATCTTCTGTCTCATCACCAAGTTCATCCACGTCATTGTCAATGGGGTCATATAACTGGAAATCATCTAATTGTATTGAATTGCGTGTATCTACAAATTTCGCTTGAAATGATTGCTCTGGTAGAGGCTTGATAAACTCAGCATTTGATCTCGCCTTGATTTTACACGTCGCCCACCAGTCCAACTTGTCTCGTTTTAAACTTGGGTACGTACAATAATATACTTGTGCAGCCTATGCAACAAGTACAAAAGGTTCATATCGATTGAATCCACGCTTATGATTGATATCGATAAGCTTATGGCATGGATGAACTTTTGTGCCTGTAGGAGTTGGATCAAACCAGTCGTACTTGAACAATAGTGTGTTTTTCTCTATTCGCTCGGTGTATTTGAGCTGCACAATTTCTATGAGACGACCATAATAATTATACTCAGTTGCCCCATAGTTTGATCCTTTAATGCATACTCTACTGCTCGATGTTGATTTGTTAGATCGATGCTCGACTGTTTGAAACATACAAACATTTTTCTTACATCTAGTATACATTTTCATACATCATGATGAACCCTCTTGTAGGCTCTTAATATTCACGTCGATCACATTGTTTGAAGGATCTCTAGCCTAGAACGTTGTAAAATTATATTTAATTTAGGAAATATACTATATAAACAACACGGTAGTTAATTAATATACATCTCGATATTGAATAGATTATGTAATATTTGAACCAATTGGCAAATTCATTTTCCAATTTTTTCGTTGAGCCTAACATTTGTAGTATTTGGTTGGGGACGTTGAATTCTTTCCGTGTAAATACTACATCATTTGTTAAAGAATTGAGTAAAAAAGTATTAGTACATTATATACACATCTACTTGCAAAATTAAAAAGAGTATCCGTACCTAACATATTCTTAGACCTCTTCGCAATTTATCAAAACATATATCCTTACAACGTTGTATTTTGCTTCGGTCAGAAATCTTATTCCATTTATATCAAATATCTACCCATATTATTTAAAGACCGAGGGAACTTCATCAGTGCCATCTACACCATCTTGACCATAGTCGTTTCTAGGCGAATCTGTTCTTTTAGTTAAAAATGTGATCTTCAAAATAGTACGAGCTAAAAGTTGATGCCTCTTCAACCAGAAATGCATTTGCTATCGACCCTTCAACACTCACCTTGTTCTTAACATTGTTTTTTAGTTTTCGGAGATCCTCTCGAATGGGTACATCCACCTATACTGCACGAGGCCATTAATTATTGCTTCATACACTAAATGAATGGTCAAATGCTCCATTGAGTCAAAAAAACTTAGAGGGAAGATCAGTTTTAGTTGACACAATATAAATGGTATATCACATTCTAGACGACTCGTATCTTTGGTGCTTATGACTATTCACGTGAGGTCCTTAAAAAATAAGCTCAATTCGGTGAGAGCCTTCCACACATTTGAAGGAAGCAGTTCACAAAAGACTACAGGTATCAACCTTTGCATGAATAAATGACAATAAAGACTTTCTATCCCAACCAAATGCAATTTCTTCTTATCGACGCAACGCCCCAAGTTTTATGCGTACCCATTTGGAAATCAAATTTTTTTAACCAAATCGCACAATGCAATTTTTGACGGCTTATCAAGTATGTAACATGCTTTAGGACATTTTCTTGATCTATCTGGCGCCAGCTCCAACGATTACAATACTCATTCAACTCTTTCATTGATTTAGATGTGTTCTTGGTCTTCCCTTTGACATTCATCACCGTGTTGAATACATAGTCAAACATATTTTTCTCTATGTGCATAACATCTAATTGTGGCGGGTTATTGTTTATCCTTTCAAAAATAGTGACCACATTCAAGAAATTCCCAGTGATTGTTGAACCATGATTGCTTCCTGCGACATTTAAGGGTGAAGGTGCCTGAGCATTCCAGATAGTATGGACAAGTTGTTTGACCGGCTGTACCCCAACCGAACAACATTGAATACGCAAAGCCTTTGGTATTACCTTCGATAATAATGGCGGCAAATATTGGTGCCGTGTTTCCAATGGATTTACCAAATGGAGTATTACCGAAGGTATTGACCCTCGGTAAAATGTGCCCTATGTATTGCCCTCAGAAATTATGAGGGCAATTTTTTCCTAGGTTTTCCCCTTGGTAATTTTTTTTGCATTGGAGGGTCTCACATATTTTTTGGGAGAGAGAGAAATAGAGAGAGAGAGAGAGAGAGAGAGATGTGAAAGGTATTGAATTACTTTTCATGATGATTTACAAATAAAATGATACACCCTCTAGATAGTTACAGTAGAGTTACGATTAAAGCAATAAGAGTGATTTTTAGATAATCACATCCCATAACTCTAGCTCATCAATCCTGCTACTTAACCCTGTGGTTTTAGGTATTCACATCCTATAACTCTTTCTAGTATACTTCTCTAGAAGGATCCTGTATAAGTCCCCGCAAATTTAATGTGCCTTCGGCCACAAATAGTTTGGAGCGCAAAGATTCAAACCATGTGCGGGATAAAGGCTTGGTGAGTAGGTCAGTCAGCTGATCAAGTGTATTGACATATGGGATGTTTAATAGTTTTTTAGACGAGAAATCTTATACAAAGCAAATGTCAATAACTATATATTTCATGCGGGAGTGTTGAATTGGGTGTAATGCCAAGCAGTGGCGTACGCAGTATTTTAAATTTGGGGGTATGAAATAGGGATACATTTTTTTGGGCTTTTGCTTCCTTTTTCTAAGATTTTTTATAACAAAGATTTTCAAAACAAATGGTTCAACTCCAAAAAATTTAAATTTACGTTATGTTTTATTTGCAAAAAAAAAAAAATTGCAAATAAAACATAACGTAAATTTAAATTTTTTGGAGTTGAACCATTTGTTTTGATAATCTTTGTTATAAAAAATTTTAGAAAAAGGAAGTAAAAAGCCCAAAAAAATGATATCCCGTATTTTTGCAAATAAAACATAACGTAAATTTAAATTTTTTGGAGTTGAACCATTTGTTTTGATAATCTTTGTTATAAAAAATTTTAGAAAAAGGAAGTAAAAAGCCCAAAAAAATGATATCACTATTT
>BMAC01000210.1:1308582-1331552 GCA_014905375.1 Phtheirospermum japonicum | reverse complement strand
AAATAGGGATATCATTTTTTTGGGCTTTTTACTTCCTTTTTCTAAAATTTTTTATAACAAAGATTATCAAAACAAATGGTTCAACTCCAAAAAATTTAAATTTACGTTATGTTTTATTTGCAAAAAAAAAAAAAGTCAACAAAACAAAGATTTGTAAAATAAGTTTAAAATATATATATATACACACACACAAGAGTAAAACCCTTGTTTTATTTGCAAAGAAGAAATAAAATAAAATAAAGAAAATTTGTTAATAAAAAATTAACAAAAAAAAAGTGTTTTTGTTAGAAAATATAAAGTTAACAAAACAAAGATTTGTAAAATAAATTAAAAAATATATATGTATACAAGAGTAAAACCCTTGTTTTAATTGCAAAGAAGAAATAAAATAAAGAAAATCTGTAAAAAAAAATTAACAAAAAAAAAGTGTTTTATTAAGAAACAATCAACAAAATAAATGTGTACATGCTGGGGTTTGAACCCTGGTGGTTTGATTACAAAGCAAACAAAGGTAACAAACCAACTCACCATTCTCAAAATTTTGAAATATTATGACCTAGTATATATAAATCATTTATTTTGGGGGTACAGCTGTACCCCCTTGAAACCATGTAGATCCGCCCCTGATGCCAAGCGGGTTGCACCCATGTTGTCACAAAGAACTCGAGGAGTAAGAGTTGTAGAGATTTCAAGGTCGCAAAACAAGTTAGAGATACAATAGACTTTAAAATATGAGGAGGCAAGAGCTTGATATTTTGCCTCAGTGGAGGAACATGCGACACCATGTTGATTTATAGAGATGCATGAGATAGGATTTGGCCCAAGAAAAATAATGTAAGCGGAAGTAGACTTCCCGTCACGAAAGTCACCACCAAAATCAAAGTTAGAGTAGGCAATAGTGTTAAGTGTGGTAGACTATCAAAGTAAAAGCCTTAAATGAAGAGTGCCTTTTAAGTAACGGAAGAGTCACTTTACAACACCCCGGTTCGTGGCGATAGAAGAAGTCATAGATTGAGCAAGGCAATTGACCGTGAATATAATATTAGGATGTGTGAGTGTCAAGTATTGAAGGCCTCCAAGATACTTAGATATTTAGTGGGGTCCAAATATGTGGAGTCAGAACCGACCTTTGATGAGCTGGGTGTGGAAAGCGGTTTGGCGCCTCCCATATAATGGCGATGCAAGAGATCTACCATATAATTGTGTTGTGATAAAAACAACCTTCCTTTTCATCATGATACTTCAATACCAAGGAAGTATGACAGTTAGCGAAGATCCTTGATGGTAAAGGAAGACTGCATATGTTACGTAGACCAAGATAATTAATCAAAGAGATCCATAATGTAGTGTAAAGAGTGATGCATCAGGACGTGATTGCTTGAACTTAAAGGACACGAGTGCCGAGTTGAGAGCTTGGTAACAAGAATGAGGTGCTTGAAGTAGACTTTATAAGTATTTTTGAATCAAGCATACATGATTTGGTTTGTCGGAGTCGACAAATCATAGAGGATGCATCATATAAACTTGTTCTTTGAGGTGCCCACATTGCTGATGTCTAATTATCAGAGTTGTCAATTGTGTGTAAGAGAGCAATAACACATTATGGATCATGACTGGTTTAAAGATCAGGCTAAAGGTATCATTATAATCAATGTCTAGAGGTTGATGAAACCCCTTGGAAACTAAGCATGTTTTATATTTATCAATTGTGTCGTCAGGTTTACACTTTATTCGGAACACCCACTTACACCTAAAAATGTTTGTGCGAGGGGGTGCGGTAAACGAATCCTAAGTGCCATTCTATTGTAAAGTTGTAAATCCATTTGCCATAGCTGGGCGCCAACGAGAGCCGGATAGAGATTTAGAGACGAATGTGGGTTCAATATCGTCGAACAACTGATATCTCGTGCCGGAGGGGAACTTTTTTTGCTTGTAGATATTATTCTAGCTCCTTGTGCACATTCCATGGTTCCATTGGGGTGGATTAAGTGGTAAAACCTGAATTGGTGACTAAATTGAGGAAGGGTGTGAGTCAGCTGATGGGATGGAGTGATCTAGAGCGCTGGATTGGATAAGAGAATCTGAGGGAGGCGAGTGGGCTGCCTACATGAGGAGTCTGTGTTGGGATTGTAATGCATTAATGTAGGCCTGGTTATAGACGCGGGCATGAGTAGTGGAGAGCAAAGGAGCAGGCTAATGTTGTTAGGTTATGGAGTGGGGCTGCTTTGTTAGTGAACTCCAAAATTGAAATTCACTGAATTTCTCATTCCTTAAGATATAAACACGACTTATTTTCGAATCGAAACACTTATAAGCACCTTCGTGAAGTAGATTACCCAATAAATATGCATGGCTTGGATGGGAACAACAACCTTTTGTGGAAACTATTGGCGTAGCCATAGATAAACACACATCCAAACGTTTGGAGTTTTAAATAATTGGGATCTAGATTAAACAATATCATGTCCAAACTTTTCCCTTGAAGAATATGCGCAAGTAGTTTATTGGTGAGATATACCACTGTTTGGACTACAAAGGACCAAAACTCTGTAGGAAGCCCATAATGATGAAGTAATGTTCCAACTTCAAGAATATGGTGATTTTGTCGTTCATAAACCCCATTTTGTTGGGGCATATGTGGGGCCATCACAAGCCTGTTAATTATATTTTCGACAAGAAAATGTTGTAGGGCAGTAAACTCTCCACCATTATCCACATAAAAGTATTTGATTGAGTTATTAAATTACTTCTCAACGAGTGATCAAAATTGTGTGAAGACAGATGCAACTTAATATTTAGCATGCAATAGAAATATCCGACAATATCGATTATAGAGGTCAATCGACTTCATAAAGTCATAACACCTATTAGTTGAGTTAATAGGTGCTGGGCCCCACACTTCAACATAATAAATTTTATTGGATGAGACGTAATAATCGACAAATCTTTAAATGGTAGTTTATGGGATTTGCAACTATCACTAAGCCTGATACCAGCTCCAGTGTAAATAGAGCTTAACTGTTTAGCACCCATAAACACTCACTCTGTTGGGAAATTTATTCATGGGAATTTTCTTATTTTGTTATTTGATTTTCTGGGCTCAAAATATATTAGAGAACTAGAATTAGGACTCTAAATTTGTTTCCTAAATTGTGTTTAGGATTTTATTTAATTTCCTACATTGTGTTTAGGACTAGTTTTCTTATTTACCAAGAATAGGACTATTGTCTATTTAAGACAAGAGGAGTCCAAGAGAAGATCACATCCTTTACAGATTTTCACACGGTTTTCACGACACGGACGAGAACGCAGCAAGACGACGCAAGCAAAGAAGAACACGAGCAAGTAAAAGACTTGAGGCAACGATCCAAATCAAGGAGATCTTCAAAGTTGCGTAACTAATGGAGAAGATCATCACAAGCTTTACCACAAGACTTGAAGCCACGAGTTTAATCACGGAGTTCTTTGGAGTTGCATAACCAACAAAGAAGATCATCATACCGAGGCAACAAGTATTTTAGTATCAAAGTTTTGATACTAGGATTTTTCGTATATTACTTTTATTATTTTGTATTGATCTTAAACGTTTTAAAGTAATATATCTTTTGGGTTTGAATACCCAAGTTCGTAAGCACGTTTGCGTACGAACGAAATTTTAATTGCTGTGTTCAAATTATTTTTAATATTTATTCCGCTGCACTTTTTTAGTAACTCTGTTTGATGTTAGTTTCGATGTTGTAAACATCGTTCTTAACATCTGTCTTTTTAAATCTGCCGTTTATTATTCTAAAACTGTTTGATGTTAGTTTTGGTATAG
Organism: Phtheirospermum japonicum; assembly: GCA_014905375.1. Taxonomy (NCBI): domain Eukaryota; kingdom Viridiplantae; phylum Streptophyta; class Magnoliopsida; order Lamiales; family Orobanchaceae; genus Phtheirospermum; species Phtheirospermum japonicum. Next base: position 1,327,735 of record BMAC01000210.1, on the reverse strand, counting down.
TAACACTAAAAGTAAAATCGTTTTACTGATACTTATTTCAAAACTATAGGACCTACAAAACTACAGTTGGCATCTAAAGCGGGTTACTTGACGTACTAAGTTTACTGATCCTTATTTTGTAGGACGCTATGGATGCAGAGGTTGATAAATCTCTTGACGAGTACGAGGAGATGAGTATTGAGCATAAGCAATTATTTGTTAGTTGGCAAGTACTCAAATTCAAGGATCTTATGATCGAGGTGGACAAACTGACCAAGGAAAAGGATGATCAACTTAACATAATTGTCTGTCTAGAAACGTCACTCACCAAAAATGATGCTGAGCTAGAATGAGTGAAGTCTGAGTTGAAGAAGGTTCAAGAAACATTCACGAACCTCAATAAGGGCAAGGCAAAGCTTGATGAAATTTTGGAATTGAGTATTCCGGATTCTTCAAAACACGGGATTGGATACAAGACTGTTCAACAAATGCCTGAATCTAGCCATAAATTGAAGAAGGTCAAGCGCCACAAGAGGAGAATAAGGCAATATATGTGACATCACTGTGGTGAACCTGGTCACATACGACCATACTGATGGAAGCTTGTTGGCAAGCAAAATCATTTTAAAAGGTCGAAGCTGTCTGCTGAGTTCCGTGACGGTTTTCTCTTTCTTAACACCAGAACTGACACCAGAGTCAAACAGGTCTGGGTCAAAAAGAATGAGATCAAATGCAATATGATCCATATATCCCTGAAATCCCATGTTCCTGGAGCCTGGTACTTTGATAGTGGATGCTCTAAGCACATGGCCGGCTCGGAAGACCTCCTTTCAAATATATTAAATTTCAAGGAGGAAAGGTGAAGTATGGTGGTGGTGCAAATGGCCAAATCTTAGGCCAAGCAACTCTTCATATCCCTGGTATTGCAAAGCTTGAGAATGTGTTGTTGGTTGAAGGCTTAACTGCGAACTTGATAAGTATTAGCCAACTATGCGATGGTGGGTTCAGTGTCAAGTTCACTCATGAAAAGTGCGAAGTTTATGACGAGAGCAATGCATGTATTCTTACTGGTCAGAGGACTTCTGACAATTGCTACCAAATTAACGGTGATGTTTTCTTCAAGCTATCTCAATTGAGTGATTCCGAGGTGTGGCATCAAAAGCTCGGACATGTCAATTACAACATAATGGAAAGATTGGTCAAGAAGGATGCTGTGAATGGACTACCTAAGCTCAACAATAAAAACATCCCAGATTGCGAGGCATGTAAGAAAGGGAAACAAGTCAAGGTGTCTCGTCCAAATGTGCAAAGTCTCACTACATCAAATTGTTTTGAACTTCTTCATATGGATCTGATGGGACCACTTGAAGTAGAAAGCCTTGGTGGTAAGAGGTGTGTTCTTGTGATTGTAGATGATTTTCTCGTTTTACTTGGGTAGAATTTTTAAAAGAAAAATCTGAGGCTTTCGAAGCATTTAAAAAACTTTGCAAAAAAATTGAGTGTTCGTTTTGGTGTGAGTATAGGTAGAATAAGGTCTGATCCTGTGAAAGAATTTGAGAATGCTTCTTTTTCAAACTATTGTTCTAAAATGGGTTTAACTCATGAATTTTCTCACCCATCACCCCCAACAAAATGGGATAGTCGAACGCAAAAATAGATCTCTTGCAGAAATGACTAGGACTATGCTTATTTTAAATGGGGTTGCTAAATGTTTTTGGGCAGAAGAAACGAACACTGCATGCCATATAATTAATGAGGTGTATTTTAGACCGAGGTCTTGTGTTACTTTCTATGAATTGTTGATGGGCAAAAAGCCAAATTTGAGTTATTTTCATGTTTTTGGGTGCGTTTGTTATGTGTTAAATGATAGAAATTATCTTGCAAAACTTGACTTAAAGAGTGATAAATGTGTTTTCATGGGATATTCTCGAAATAGTCATGCATATAGATTGTTTAATCTTAGAACGTGTCGCGTGATTGAGTCAGTAAATGTCAAGTTTGATGATATGATTAGTGGTTTTAGACCTGCTGAGGACAATGATCTGGTTTATGATCAGAATCCTCAAGATAATATTACGGTTGGTATAGATAAAGTTGCAGGTACAGAAACTGAAGATGCAAGTGGTGGCGGTTTCGATGACATGTCACCAGAAGTAACACCAATTCAGACTGCACAAAAATCTAATTCAGGTCCAGTTGAGGAAGACCCAGACGGTCAAGTTGACTTACATCAGAGGGATATTCCCTCGAGAATTAAGAGGACTCATCCCATGAGCCAAATCATTGGAGATCTCAATTAAAGAAGTACAAGAAAGCGACAAATAAACTTGAAAGAGATGGTAAGGTTTATTTGCTTATCTACTAACTGTTCTCAAATTCGAAAATCTTTGTTTCTTTCTAAAACAGAGCCCAAATGTGTAGATGATGCTCTTAAAGACGAGTTTTGGATAAAGGTCATACAAGAAGAGTTGGACCAATTCACTAGAGATGATGTTGGTATTAGTGTTGTTAACATCATATATAAGAGCATGATAGGAAGTCTTTTATACTTAACTGCTAGCAGGCCTGATATCATGTACAATGTGTCTATGTGTTAGGTACCAATCAAATCCTAAAGAGTCGCACTTTAAAGCGGTTAAACGAATCATTAGATATGTAGCTGATACTAGTGATTTGAGTGTTTGGTATTCTAAAGAAATAAGTACTGAACTTGTAGGATATACGGACTCGGATTAGGCTGGGGATGTTGTGGATAGAAAGAGTACTACAGGGGGTTGTTTTTCTTGGGTAATAGTCTTATCTCATGGTATAGAAAAAAAATAAAATTGCACTTCTCTTTCTACAGCTGAAGCCGAGTATATTGCAGCTAGGGGTGGCAATTTTCGACCCGACACGATAACCCGACACGAATTTAGTATGTACAGGTATGACCCTTCGCGGGTTCGCGTGTTATTCGTGTCGGACACGAATAACACGCGAAACAAATAGGTCAGGTCGGGTTGACCCGCATGTCAACCCGATTGACCTATTTAACCCATTTAAATTTAATGGTATAATAGTAATTTAATAAACTATCTCTTGTAAATAGAATTAATTTTGATTTCTAGTTCGGTATGTAATTTGATTTGGCGCTCGGACCTCTTTCGAACAAAAGAAGACAAAGATCGTGTTATTTTCATGTTATCTTTTTTTTTTTAATATTTTCTTACCAAGTAGCTATTGGGATTTTTTTCTTATATAGATTTTTCGTGTCGAGTTACCCGTGTAATAAACAGGTTCGTGTTCGTGTCGAGTATTTTGACACGAATAATTATTCGTGTCGTGTTCGTGTTCGTGTCAATCGTGTAATACCTGTGTCTTAACACGACCCGCGAACACGAAACACGACACGATTGACACCCCTAATTGTAGCTGGAAGTGCTTGTACACAGTTGTTGTGGATGAACCAAATGATAGAGGACTACGGTCTACATAGTAAAATACTGACTGTGCTCTGTGACAATTCCAGTGCCATTGATATCTCGAAAAATCCAGTCCACCACTCACGAATCAAACACATTGACATGAGGTACCACTTTATTCGTGACTTGGTTGAGAGGAAGATAGTTAGTCTCGAGCATATAGGAACAGACAATCAGCTTGCTGACATCTTCACAAAGGATTTAGATTTAGAGACCTTTTATCGTTTGAGAAGAGATCTCGGAATGTGCATTGTCTAAAGTCCGTGTTAGTTTTGATGTTATATGACATCAAGTTTGTCATCAGTCATAATATCTGTATATTTTGCATGCATTTTTTGCTTTGTTTTTCATACATAATCCGAATGCATTGGGTCTGGTTGAAAGTGCAATAAGGTCATGTGTTGTAATAAAACTGGTGACAAAAAGACTAACCTCTTCAAATAGGTGATTGTGGAACTTTTCCGCATAAACTGGTTTTCTCCCAGGTCCAAAAACAAGAGGTGTTAACAACAATTGCTAAAGATGAGCTATTTCTCTTCAAATCTATAAAAAGATGAAGAAAATCTGGATTAAAATGGATTCGATCTTTAAATTTCACCTCATTGAGTGATTTTGACGTAGTCATTAACTTGGGCTAAGAGGTCTGTTTTCATTGACCTCACCTAAAGCAATATTGGTTATAATATCATCAGTCATGAAAAGCAACACTGATCAAGTCACTAAAACCATGAACTTGCATTTTTAACCTTTTTAGGTCATGGTTTTTAGGCATCAATTAGGACATTCATACTTTGAGAAGATGCCTTTTTGCTGTGTGTTCTGTTGCTTGTGCTTGTGTCTTTCTTGATTTCTCTTAATCTTATTTTGAATCTTGCTAACCAAGTGTTTCAGTGGTGTTAAAATCGGAGGATTGGACAGGTAATACGAGGTTGATTTGGTGAGTGAAAAATCGCATTACAAAGAATTTGTTCAACTATGGTGATGGTTTATAAAAATCTAGCTCTATCTCGATTTTATATGTAATTGAGATTTGTGATTTTAATTTTAAAAAGTAGGTAGTGGTTTAATTAAGCCTTGAGTTCGTGTAACCTGTTTTTGGTAAGTGAAATCGTGTGTCTTATTTTGAGAAGGAGTGGGCTTATTTTTTAAGAAAAGAAAAATCTTGAGTCTAAAAAGAAGTAGTGGAAATAGTGGGGGGTTATTTATTCACTTTCTATTTTTCATCCCCTTCCTTTATTCAACTGCGTACGAGTTTTCATTATTGGCAAAGTTATGATTTTTTCTTTTTCTCTCTCAATTTTACTGCCTACGACACTCGATTCTGTGGTTGTGGTCGTTTCCAATTCTCTTGCAGGATGTTGAATTCACTATCACCCAACAAAGCTCCGGAGCTCCCAGCCGGCATGCACCGTCTATTCGACGAACAGTCTCCGGTGAATTTGCCACATTACACTGCCCTAAAATTCAAGAAGAAAAAGTCCAAAGCTGCCCAGAAGGTTGGTGATGGTTCTGGTGTTTTGTCACCAAACATGTCATCACCTACAGCTGCTCCGATTTCGTCTCCCATCCTAAGTTCGTAAGCATGTTTGCTTACGAACGAAATTTTAATTGTTGTGTTCAAATTATTTTTAATTATTCCGCTGCATGTTTTAACTCTGTGTGATGTTAGTTTCGATGTTGTAACATCGTTCTTAACTTGTATTTTTAAATCTGCTGTTTACTACTCTAAAACTGTTTGATGTTAGTTTCGGTGATTGTAACACCAAAAGTAACATCGTTTTACTGATACTTATTTCAAAACCATAGGTCCTACGAATCAACACACTCGAAGGCATCTGATCTTGGTGATAGAAGGTCAGCATCAGACGCATGTGTATTATCTAAGAGGAAATTTAATTGTTTGGAGCTCAAAGAAGAAACACACAATTTTAATTTCCAGGTCCAGCACGAAGAAAAATACAAATCTTTGGCTCCTGTTACTTGTGATATATGGTTGCAGACTTTGCTTAAGAAATTGAAATTTGATCAAATAAATTCTACAACTATCTGGATAAACAATCATAGTGCAGTATCCTTAGCTAACAATCCAGTTTTTCATCATAGAACTAAACACCTAGAAGTTGGACTACACTTTTTGAAAGATAAGGTTTGAGAAAAGAAGATTTCAATTAGACCCGTTCCCAAGATAGATCAAATTCCAGATATATTCATAAAGCCAATTTCAGGATAGTTCTTCTACAGGATTTGGAATAAGCTCTTAATAGCCTCCAAAGCCATGCTGGAAGTTAGGGGGCATGAAAGCAAACACATTGTTGGTGTAACATGATCATACATGCATGCCCATGCATGTACAACATATGTAGGGAAAAATGCCCTGGTGCTTCAGCTGAATCTATACAACTTTGAGATCTCAACAGTTGTCAGACGAGTTCAATCATATCTAGTGTAGGTATTATGTGAGCAAGAGCTTACTTTATTAATATCTATAAATAAATTCATTGTATTATGTGAACGTTATCAAGAAAGAAAAACACATTTTGCGGTTGTCATTGTTTCTCTTTTATACTCTAAAGATTATGGTGTTTGCACTATTTTATCAGCGCACATCCTAAACGTTATGGGTGTGATTGTTATACAAATCACTGCATAGCCATGCTTAGATGCTAATGGTGCGATTGGATAGTAAAAAATCATTTTCACTTCACAAGGGAATTTCCTCTCCAAAACTATGATCGGATATAAGACTTTAAAAACCGCAAACGCACTATTCACCCATTATATCTTTTTAAATTTTTTTTCACATCAATCTATCTACATATTAAAAAACACGCACCAATGATTACCATACATTAAAAAAAAACACCAATCATTACCACAAATGCACAACAGGTTTTCGCGTTCATCCATCCACATATGTTTCAAACTACAGACCATTAGGCCACCTACAACCCTTTGCACTATTTTGGTGCAAGTTTTGCTCTAAAATAGTTCAAAACTGCACCAAACTCAAATCTCATCTCCAATCATATCATTTCAATTTTTACACCAAAAGGAATATTACTTAAATATCCTACATTACTTCAATAGAAAAATTATTTAATTAAAAGGTAATTTATTATTAACATATTTTACAAATATAATATTCACTTATTAAATATTATCTTATTAATGAGAATTTGACAAAAAAGTGCTCAAAAAGAGCATTTGAACTCTTATAGTTATATTATTAATCTTTTAAAGTCTAGAGCTAATCTACCCGATTATTAATAATTTTTTTATTTAATGTATTTTATTTATATATAATAGTTTAATTTTGAGTTATATTATCCACCAGTTTTTTAATGCAATACAATTCTTTTTATTCCAATAATTATACTTTCATAACATATATTAATTATAAAGTTATAAACTCAAATTTATATATTTCATCAATAATCATATTCTTAGAACAACTAAATAACAATAATCAATTACAAGCCCAACAAATTTAATTTTTTTTCATCACCTTTATGAAGGCCAAACTATCAACCAAATTTACAAAGTAATTGAGTCAAGTCTAAACTTATTTTCTTTCTTCTCTGTCTTATTTCGTACGGCCAATTATTATGTACACCCGAATGTACTTTGTATCATTCATTCGGGTAAAAAGCACATTTTAAATGTTATAAATATTCATTTTCATCAAAAAAATCTTTTTATATATGTTGTGATATATCTTAATTTTTACTATGACAAATGTGCATTTATAAACACATAACAAGCATAAAAATGTTAATATTCACTGAGAAAAAAAGTTCATGTTTGTTCTGATAAAAGTTTATCTCTGTTATGATAAATATCAATATACATTTATTATAATATATATATATATATATATATATATATATATATATTAATCATATGCAATGTGATAAATATGAATCTCAATATGATAAATGTACAAGTTTTTATAATATAGATGAACACGTAACGATAGTACGATCAATAGTAAAAATATACATCTTTGTTTTATTAAATGTTCATATCTGAATGTACGGTACAATGTACACCTATGTGTACATAATAATGGTTGATTTCGTACACCACCATCTCCAAAAAGATAAATAAAAAAATCATTCTACACAGTTTAAGAAATCTTTAACTTCCTCATTCTCATTCTTATTTATCTTCAAACACATAAATAAACAAAAAAAAAAAAGAAAATAAAGAAAAGCAAAAGAAATAAAAATTAAAATAACGCAACAACAATGTTGCACCAAATTTAGTGCAACAATATACACCACACCAATATGGTACAAGAAATAACGCAATGGTGGGATTGGTAATTTGCACTATTTTGGCGTGGGCTTTAGCATCCCATTAGAGATGCACTTGGAGCATATACAACGCGTGACATAAAGCCGCGGTTATATCCACTTGGCCGCGAGGACGAGTGCACAAAAGGTGAGGCCAAGTGTGGGGCCCACAATCAAATGGTGGGCCTCATGGGCAAATTTTGCCCGCGTCCATTTACAACTTTCTTTTTTTAAATTTACGGTTGGGATTAAAGGTCCGTTTGAGATCCAGCGGCCCACATTAATCCCAACTATATTTATTTTTCTTTTTTATATTTGAAAAATTCAAATAAAATCAAAAATAATTTTTAAAAGAAAAAAAAATGTGTGGTTGGGATTAAATACCATCGGAGATCCAACGGTCCACATTAATTCCTAGCTTTTTTTTTTTGAAAAAAAATCCAAAAAAATCAGAAAAAAATAAAAAATATGGAGTTTAATATATATTTTTATTAAGAAAATAGAACAACATATTTAATTAAATTTGAAAAAAACAAACAAAAAAAATTAAAACAAATAAGTTTAAATATAGTTTCTTAACCTAAAACGCATAATTAAATATTTTCAAAATAATAATAAAAATAATAAAAACTAAAAAAAAATCTAATTTTTAATAAAAATATTATAGAAAGGTACTAACGACTAATTTTTTAAATTTACCTCAAACTCCTATAAATTAACACCACCATCTAATCAATTTTTTCATAATCCAATTGTGAAAGTCACACTTTGTTTCATTTTTTTCAAATTCTAATATTTTCATTTCTCTTTCATTTTTCATGGATAATTCGAATTCAAGTTCATCATCATCCGTTCTTGAACAACCACTTAAGTTCGTACATGACTCGTTTTTCAGTCACATACTATTTTATGACTCATCCTCAATTGAAATGATTGTGTAAGATCAATGATACTTCTTGTAGAGAGAAGTTTTCGATGTCACTATAAAACCAAAAAAGGATCTGGAACATGTAGAAGGGTTGGAAGATTATTCAAAAATTATTTTGTCATGTTTCTTATTTTTAGCAATCGAGATTTTTGAAGGCGATTTCGAATGACCAAACCATGGTTTTTGAGGATCGTTGAAAAGTTATAAACTAATGTTCCCTACTTTATACAAAGAAGGGATGCAGTTAGTCGTTTTGACTTATCAACACTTCAAAAAAATTATAGCTGGTGTCCGAATGCTTGCATATGCTATTGCTGGTGATGGTATTAATGAATACTTACAGATAGGTGCATAGACGTCAATACAATGCTTGAAGATAATTTGTCGAGCCATTTACAAGATACTATTTGAAGAATACTCAAGGCAACCAACTGCAACTGACGTTACTCGTCTTAATGTTGAGAATGCTCAATCAAAAGCATCGATTGTATGCATTGCATCTGTAAGAATTATTCCGCCGTTTGGGCAGGGCATACTTGAGCGGCCATCAAAAGATCTTTCAATTATTTTGCAAGCAATTACTTCGAAAGACTTTTGAATTTGGTATCCTACTCTGGCGTATCGGGATGCAACAACGACATCAATGTGTTGGGGAGGTCAAATGTATTTACAAACCTTGCAAAAGGTGAAGCTCCTACGGTAAGCTTTGAAGTTAACAATAATGAATATAACATGAGTTATTATTTTAATGATGTTATTTATTTCTCCTGTGCATCATTTATGAAAACCATCTCTCACCCAATCTCAGTAAAATACGAGACTTTTGCACAATATCAAGAGGCGGTCGAAAAGATGTCGAGAGGACAATTTGTGAGCTACAAGCACGTTGGCATATTATAAAGAGTTCATCTTGCATGTGGACCAATCGACTTGAATTACATCATTCGACATAACATGATTGTGGAGGATGAGTGAGAGGATATGATCGAGAATCGGGATTTCCCAGTTTGAGATAGAGAAATTGTACCCTTGAACCCAAATGAAGAGTTAAATACATTTCTCGAGCGACAAATTGGCATTCGAAATAAAGAATTGAATCATAGATTTCAAAAGAAATTAATTAAATATATTTTGAATTTTCATGGAAGTTCCTAAGTGTGAAATTATTTTTATATTTTTAATATTTATTTATTTATAATATTTTTAATTATCGAAATATTTTAAATATTTGTAATGTTTTAAATTATCAAAGTATACACACTATTTTTAAGCATTTGAAATTGAATTATTTTTGTTTTCTTAATTATCTAAATATTCGTATTTGATTAATTATTGAATTAATTGTAATATTTTTAGTTTAATTGAATTAGTTGTAAGACTTTTAGTGATTCTTAACGTTCTCAGCATTTTATTCATTATTTTAATTAAACAATAGAAAAACTAAATAAAATAATATTTCTTCAATATGACCTCAACAATGATGATGTTGACATCACACATCATTCATCCACCACACTCTGACATCACTTGACCTCAATCATAACCATCTATTTTAACATTGTACATGCTCTTGTAACAAGTTTCAACATCACCCAATGACACTTTTCAAACTACCCACCACTCTCGATCATTGTGTTATTATATTCATATCATCTCAATTTAACCATTATATTTTCATCCTATGATAAATAAAATTCCTCTCTCTAGAAAATTTTCAAAATGAAAGTATCAATAGTGGAAAAAAATGAAATTAGTGGTACATTTAAGATAAATCGATGCAAAATGTATAAATGTGGTATTTTTTTAACATTAAACCGTCTTATATGAAAAAAAAAAGTTATTTGAATGACACTTATTTATTAGCAAGCGACACCAATAATAATAAAGGGGTTAGTTTATTGTTAAGCGCCACCAAAAGAATTATTCAGAAGGCACTTAATCATAAAAGAGTCACCAATACTTTAGGGGTTGTTTGAACTAGAATTAGTTGAGATTCTGACTTCTGGTATTTAGAATTTTGGGTATTCAGAATTTTGTAAATAGTAAAAATCTTTGTTTGTTATATGATTCAGAACCCTTAATTTTTTATTGTAGATATTAAATCATATCTGGAAGGTGGATGATAATGTATTTTTATTTATATTTGATATCAAATCATGTATGAAAAGTGGATGTTAGTGTATTATTATATTGTATTTAGTAATATTTTTTTAAATATAATGATGATATGATAAAAGAGATGAGTGTGGGGTTAAATGTAAGAAATAACTGGTTGTTGATTGAAAATTAAAGTAATAAAACAAATAAGAATTGAGATTCGGAATTTCAATGCTGGTATTCGCAGCCTTGGACAAAACTAGGACTTAAATTCGGGAGGCAGTTATTTGGAAGAGCGCCTCTAATTTTATGAGGGATTTTTAGAGTCAGGTCCTTAAAAAAAAAAACGCCTCTCGATCGATATTAATGGCGCTTGATAATGAAGGTAGCCGACATTTCCACTCCACCAAAAAGAAAGCCCAACATCAGAGATGAGCCGATTTTTTTCTAGGCTAGCAACCTTCTCCATATTTTTCCAATTTCAACCACCACCACCCGTGTTTGATAAAGAATTATGAGTAACAATCCATGAGAAGCGTCACCAGGCACCTTTTTGGAGAAGCTAAGTGATCTCTGCTAGGACCAGATCCCCGAGCAACCACCGGAGAAAGTGTCTGAAGCTTGATGATCCTGGTAAAGCATCCTCGTTTCAGATTCTCAAGTTGTTGTTAATTTTTTAAAATAAATTCGAACTGGATTTTATATTGTTAAGTGCAAAGTAAAATTGACTGGTAAATTCAAGGTGGAACCCTAACTTGCATATTTATCATGATTCCAATTCGTAGAAGCCATGATTGACGAGCAAGGTAGAACCCTCAAAATATGCTGATCTAAACCAACGATATATTGTAATTCATATTGAATTAAGCTCAGAGTGAGTTTGCTAAATCCATGAGGCCTCCTTGGATCTGTCGAAGTTAATTCTGGTCTATTTGACATCTCAAATCGTTTTTTTTTTTGTTGAATTGCAATTTCATGAGAAAAGCGTGCTGGTTTGGAAATAAATAAAAATAATTTAGATTCATTATTTTAAGCTTTTCTTACTTTTTGATTAATTGAGCAGCTGAAGTTGTGTGCTACTTGTGGATTTTCGATGGAACTTTTAATTTTCTATAATATTGTTTTGTTTGATAATTTTTGTATTTTACAGGTTTTATAACTTCCCACCGCAATTGTCTATTGTTGGAGATCTCTGAGATTTAATATAATTTGCTCCCCAATGGCGAGCCAAAGGTATGGACACAAATGGGTCTCTGAGATTTTATAATTTGAAGACCGGAACTACAACGAAATAATTATATGCAACAGGTATAGATATCTGCCGTTGCTATTGTGTGACTCATAAAAACCTAACAAAAGCTTTACTTTGTTAATCTAAGCAATTCTTTGTTAATTACGAATTTAGGCATTTTAAATGTTGAAAACAATATTTTGCTCAATGCATATCTCAAGAATTTCCAATCTCTCAATTGGGCCTTTTCAAGTGTTAGCCAACTTTCATTGTGCACTGTCTGTTGCAGGAGATAGTTGTTAAAAAGAAATATACCCGAGCTTGTGGCAACTGTGGTTTGATATTCCTAAGCAGAATGGTGAAGTAAATTAAGGACACAACAGCCAAAGCTCATTTTTTGTATGAACATTGTGTTAAGGTGAATCAAAAGCTTACTCTGTATCCAGCCATATCAATTTCTTATTTTGTTCTGGAATTTTTCTTACTTAAAAATTGATAATTTTCTCAGCTAAGAAAATCCAAACAATTTTGTGGTATTTGCAAGCAGATATGGCATCATACTGATGGTGGCAGTAAGATAATCTTATATGTTTTCCTGGTCTTTATAATGACTACTAAATGGACTCATTCTCTTTTTTGCTTTTGCGAAAATATTTTGGTTAGCTATGTTTCGATGGATGTGATGTTTGGGTTCATGCTGAGTGGGCCAACATTTCTACCAAACATTTGAAGGTTTGCTTACAGATTTAATATATGAAGATGGATTTCATGTTGTTACTCTCTTGTGGCTCGAAAACATTTATATTTAGCATTTGACATATAATATGGCTTGTAGAATCTGAAAAGTATGGATTACTTCTGTCCCGAATGCAGAGTCAACTCGTCACCTGAAGTGTTGGCTTTGGATAAACAATATTTTTGTTCTAGGTGCCTGTCTTTCTGTACTTGTGTTTTACATTTTATTTATTTTTCAGGAACCTAATGATTTGTATGTATATTGATGTCTCTACCAACCAGGACTGCTGAAGAAAGGATTGAGCGCAAAAAACCGGCAGACGAGATAGCAGTTGCCTGCAATGGTGTGGATGGGAATTATTATCCAAGTCTTCATTTGTAAGTTCTTACTTCTATGAAAGGGAAATTATTTTAGTTTTTTTTCTATTTTGATTTTCGAGAGCTAAGCCTATGTCATATATATAATAAATGTTTGTCGAGTTCTCTATGAAGTGCGAACTATTCTAAAGGTAGAATTTCATCTTTGATTATTGGGATAATATCTTTCACTAGCTATGAACTTTGAGAAAACACACGAAATTCTGAGAAAAGCACGAGAAAGACCCCTTTCTTTCTATTACTCAATAATTGGTCATGAGAGTCACTTTGAGAAAAGTATGGAAAAGGCACTTCCTCTTTCAATGACTTTATAATTGTTCATTAAATTTAATCTAAAGCTTCCACATTCTATTGACTGCCTCCAGAAATTTCATACTCCTTTTATGGAAAGATTTACCGGTTTTTGTTATATATTGATTATTGTGAATCAGAAAAGACTCATGTTATCCCAGTCTTACTTTAGACTTTATAATACAATAATCTTAGCACCTGGGTTACTTATTCGACTTAAAAAATTTATTTGCCCTGAAAATTATTAAAGCAATATTTGCGTTGCTCAATGCTTTATATCACCTTAATTATTAATTTAAATTCACTCCTTTATTAGTGAAGTGACGTGTTTACACCTTTTGATATGCATGCCATTGACATAAAAGTCATATTGATTTATGTAGATACACTTTGTAGTATGAATGCTGGCAAACTAACGATATTGGTTGAATATCTTTTTGCATGTTGCATTTTTTGAATAACAGATTCATTTCTCAACAATTTCACAGTTTTGCCTGATTAGTTTGATCTAACATGTCTTAAAAAGTCTATAAGAAAATCAAAGTAAAAAAACAACATGTTTTAGATGACAGAAAACTGCAGAGTTTTTCTGTTATGATGGATGATCTAATGTTGTTACCTTGATTAATATGATTGGGACTCTTTCTCTGAAAGCTTATACGTATATATCTGATCCTCTTCTCAGGGTTCAATGTATTTCTGGTTCATGTGACGCGAAGAAATATGGGCTCAATGAGTGGGAAAGGCATTACATGATGTAGAGCGAAGAAGTGGAAGCATAGTGTTAAATTGAAGGGCTATAAATTAACACTTTACAAATGGGTTAGTTCCTGAACAACATGTTTATCTTATGATTGTTTCTAATTTTATAAAGCTTTATCTCAATGAACGTCAGTGATTAGAATGCTCAAATTAAGATAGGAAATATGCAAGAACATGAAAATTTACATATCTCCCCGATGTCAAGCTATGGTTGTCTATTGTAACCCCATCTTGTATATTCAACCCCAAATTTATGAATATCTGCAGAATTTATGTTCTTGATTTTATCTAATAACAGCAGTTTGATACAGTTGTTAGAGTACAATTTACATGGCATCAGTTCTGTTATTAGACAAGCAGCAACTGTTTGCTTTTCTGAAAGGTTGTCGCTTGGTGTGATTTGGTACATCACATTTGTTTTTCCAGCATGATGCATTTGGTAAGTGTATAACATGTATTCTCACTAGTCTCACTTTGCAGAAAACTACCAACCTGTTCTTGCAAAGTGGACCACAAAAAAATGTGTTATTTGTAGATGGGTTGAAGACTGGGACTACAACAAAATAATTATATGCAACAGGTATAGATATCTGTCGTTGCTGTTGTAGATGGGTTGGTGTAATTTTATTTATTTATTTGTAACTTTAGAATGCAAGAATAAAATGATTTGGAATGCTAATGGCTTTGTTTCTCACACCTCATGTTTAGATTATCAGCATTCTCATGAGAGTCTTCTTATAATTAGCTGTACACTGTCAGACCTAGATGGTTGCCCTTTACGATTCTCTTTTGACTATTTTTTTGAGTAATTTTGTTCCTTGATTTCAGTTGCATTTCCCTGACAAGAATGGGTCGCTGGTAACTAAATGGATATCATATTGTGCGGTTCACAGGTATGATTATGTGCCATATTGCTGTTGTTCCAACCTATAAGAGCGTACTTATTTGATTATTATTTGAAGGCAAACTCAATGAATGTTAGGGATTTTATTTTTGTCAAATTAAAATATTTTGCAAAAGAGTTTTAGGGTTTTCAGTTTAAGGACTTAAACTGTAATTAGTAGCTGAGTTTCTAAAGAAGAGACCTCAAAAAGTACATTAATTCATATATATATATATATATATATATATATATATATATATTAATCCATATATATAAATTGAACGTGTGCTTCTCGTGCTGGATAGTGTTGCAAGTGTTGCAAGAGTTCATCACTGTAAGTTTCTCTAAACGTCCTCTACTCATTTCATATCTTAGTCAAATGTTTTATTTTCAAGCGAATCTTTTTGAACTTTGACTTTTTTGACCTGGAATTATTTGTTCAAATGATCTTGCTGATGGTTATATTGTATTCATTAGATCCAATGATATATCATTGAGTTGATGATGCTGCCAACTCACTTTAGTAGTAGTAGCACACATTACACAAAAAAAGGATTCTATTAAATGTTGTTTATTGTAGAAACAGTCCATTAAGGATAATGATCAATATATTAGTTGTATTTCTGATTTGTGGGTTGAGTTATGTTGCAGAATAAGTTTTTAAGAAGTATTTAATTTTTTGCAGAATCATCAATTACCTTTCAATAATTATAACTTTTTTTTTTCTGCTTTGTTAGTTTTTTTTTTAACTGATTTTGGAATTAAATTTAACTTTTTTTTTTTTGAGAATTTGAATTTGTCTAATATATGTATACATCAATCGGTTGTATTCCTAATTGATAAAGTGGTTGATTAAAACTAGGACATTAGTGATGTTATGGTTAGTTTACATCTAATTGTTCAAGCTTTTTTTATTTCCCCCCTTTTTCTTTTTAATTGGCAGTGATGATTTTAATGATGGGTGTCGACTGATGGATAAAGTGGGATTAGCTTAAGTTGCTCTCTATGGGCCGATTGACGAATTTCAACTTACTCTACTAGTGAGTAGAACTTTCTAAAATTGTGCATTCGTAAAAGCATTGATGTTAATATTTGGACTTTTTGTTTCAACTAATTTTAATTTGGTCGATGCATGAATGACATTGTCTCTTTTTAATTTGATGTTCAAGGTGTTAGTTTTATTTCTCTAATTGGGAAACTGAATCCCTACATAATTAATATGATTTTAACTTTATCTGTGAATGATCTTGAGGAGTTCAATGGTTGAGCTTTTCTTCTTTTATTTTTGATGAAATATTTTTGAAACTTGAGAAACATCTTAATTCGCATTAGAATTATTTATAGATTAAGTCATTCCTTTACATAAATTTAATTGAGTGCTTTAATGAATTTAGAGTAGAATCCTTCGATTCATTTACCATTTAATATCACTTGATAAGTTCTGTTCTAATAGCTTCTCCTTGTTTCTTGCCTCTGAATTGTTGTTGCCTTTGTTGCCTTGATTACATGAGGAAGTGATATCAAAAATATCATCTTTGAAGTCGCATCCGGTTTATGAAAATGAAGATTTTGCTTCTTCAATAACTAAAATAGAAACATAGAGAATTACATTGGAAAAGGGAGAGGAAACTTGATCTGCAATATCAACGCACAATGTAAGATATTCTGATATTAGTTTTTTTTTTTTTTAATTTTCTTGTCCCTTTTAAATGTGTGTTGATGTCGAACAAAGTTAAATTTTTTAAAAATCAGCTGAATGCAAATATATCGTGATACTATGAAATGGTGTAGAATAATCATATCTGCAACTGCATCATTCTTGATTTAATTCTTATTGTTGTTTATTATTATTTTCATTTCTGAGATTGCTGGAAGTATATAAGTTCAAGTATATTTTTGTTTTTATTTTTCATTTCCCAGAGAAATTAATTGCCTTACTGTTATAATCACTTGTGTTATAATCACTTGAAGTAGAATAGTGAGAAGCAGAACTTGATGTAGAATAGTGAGAAGCAGAACGACAATGTGGAGGGTAAGAAGTGGAGGGCAAAGCAAGCTTCTTACTCAATAGTGGGAGTTCGATGAGATTCAAAATATTTGGACGAGATAATTTATCAATGTTATTTAAACTTCACAGTTCTTCGTTGATGATTTCCAATATATACTTATAAACTTGTTGGTTTTGTTTGAGTTGCTATGATCGAATATGATTTTGAACCAATGGTTGACTTGTTTAAGTGATGAATTGTCTTTTGTTTGATTTTTTTTTGATAAAAAATTATGTATATTTTTATTTTATTGAACTTGACATGTGTATGTTGGGTTATTATAATTTGAGTTTAAATTTATCAAATTTCTGTTACTAGTGGCACTTTCAATTAATAATCGTCACCTAGATTGTTTTGCTCGGTTTAACATTATTATTTTTCTAAAAATATTGAAGCAAATTCTTAAATATGGTTAAATGTTCAATTCTTAGAGATTCGTTGCTATTTAGTTTTGTGATGAATATATACTCCATTTCACCCCCGAAATATTCATCATTATTATATTAAATTCTCATCATATTTTTTGATATTTTGATACATTTGGAATGTACATGTAATAATCTGCCCTTAACTATGAATCATGATTCACGACTTTCTAGAATCAACCATTATTATAATTATAATTATAATTATAATTATATTATTATTATTATTATTATTATTATTATTTTGTTGAAGGAAAAACACAAATAGTGTGCATTCGTCAATAAGTAATAGTGTGCATTCGTCAACAAGTAACTGATCATGACAATTTAGGTATTTATTATATTGGGAATAACCCATACTCCTTCTTTCAACAAGTAACTGATCATCACAATTTAGGTATTTGTTATATTGTGAATAACCCATCCTCCTCTCTTTGAAAGAAGGGGCGCTTCAAAGAGAGGCGCTTCCGATTCTGTTAGTGCTTGAAACAATTTCTTCTAGATTTTGTTATTGGTGCCGCTTCCAAAGTATAAACACCATTTTGTTATTGGTGGCGCTTCCACATAATAAGCGCCACCCATATTTTGTTATTGGTGGCGCTTCCAAGGTATAAGCGCCACCCGATTTCTGTTATTTTCTGTTATTGGTGGCGCTTCAAAGTAATAAGCGTCGCTTGTTTTATTAGTGACGCTTTAGAATCGCCACCCAATCGCCACCCAGATGAAATGAAAATGAAAATATTTTAAGTGACGTTCGGATTAGTGGCGGTCCATAAGCGATTAGTGGCCCAGAAACGCCACAAATCGACCCTTTTCAACTAGTGTATATCCCATTGCACCTAAACCGGCTGCACAGTGTAATTATGCCCAAGCCGGCCCTGTTTACACATTACATTAGTCTCCAGATTGCCGCATGCCTACCTCCTTCAAAAAAATGCAACCTAAGGTCCTACACCATTACTCTTTCGAGTTGATAAGAAATTAAAGTTTACTATTCTATTATTGCACCACTTTATTATTAGCTCCAAACCTCACTTGATCTAGTATCCAATAGATATAGCACCTCATGCAATATAAACACGTAAACGCAGTACCACTTTATAGAAACAACCAATGAAATTAAAGATCCATCCAATTAGATCTAACAGGAAACAAAGACATGAAAACATTAAAAAATCCCTTCACATGCTCCGCCGTGTCAGCAATCCGGGTCCTCGCGTAATCGAACCGATCCGAACCGGGCGGGTGAAACCCCCTGAAATACCTGTAGAGCCAAGAGGCCGGCCGCCACGGTGGCGACGCCGAACCCGCAAGAAGGACAAAAATCCGGAGACGGCGATGAAGATCAGAACCCCGATCGGGAGCCATATCGGGCTGGTGACGAGGATCAGCGGCGCGAAGAAAATAAGGCCGAGGACAGCGGCGGTGAGGGTCAGGCCGGAGAGGAGGAGCAAAATGGCCGCCGGATATCACGAGCGTGGCGAGGCCGACGAGCTGGGTCGAGTTGGGCGCGTGTTCTCGGAGTTTCTGGATGAAGGGGGTGAACGGCGGTGCTCGGCCGCGCGCGGGTAATGTCGATCGGCCATTGTAGAGTGAGAGAAATTAGGGTTTGTTGGGTGAGGGGTGTGGGAGGATAGAGA
>BMAC01000210.1:1284668-1308557 GCA_014905375.1 Phtheirospermum japonicum | reverse complement strand
AAAAAAAAAAAAAAAAAAGACGATTTAATTGCAAATTTAAACTTTCTGAAAATAAAATAAGAATTAGGCACTAGGAGCAGGCATCCCTTAACTTTACTCTGGAAATACCCACCATACTCCCTAGCATAGTCCTTCACATGCTCCGCCGTGTCAGCAATCCGGGTCCTCGCGTAATCGAACCGATCCGAACCGGGCGGGTGAAACCCCCTGAAATACCTGTAGAGCCAAGAGGCCGGCCGCCACGGTGGCGACGCCGAACCCGAAGAAGGACAAAAATCCGGAGACGGCGATGAAGATCAGAACCCCGATCGGGAGCCATATCGGGCTGGTGACGAGGATCAGCGGCGCGAAGAAAATAAGGCCGAGGACAGCGGCGGTGAGGGTCAGGCCGGAGAGGAGGAGCAAAATGGCCGCCGGATATCACGGAGTGAGTGAGTGAGTGTGTGTGGGGGGGGGAGAGCTTTGTGAATTTTAGTGAACGGAGAAGGAGATGGAGGAGGATGTGGTGACGCGTGTGGGGGTTTGGTTTCATGCAGGGTAACACGTGTGAGGGATGGAGGGTGTTTGGAATTAAGCCCCAAGAATGAAGAGATGTAGTTTTGTTTTGTTTTTTGTGGTATTACTTTTTTTTTTTTCACCCGCTTGTTCTGGACAAAAATCATTAATAAATTTTCTCGCAATGCTATTTGAGTAATGAGGGTATATATTTGGATTTGAACATCACTCGGTGCTACAAAAATTGAGTGTAGTAGCAAATATAAAAATCGTCCAAATACAATTCATCCCAAATAAATTGTTGGTATAAGCATGAGTTTAAAGTTATATAAGTAACAACTCTTGTTGTTTTTAAAGTTAAATTTTAATAGACACGAATTGTCGTGCCAACTATTCCCAAATTAATTTTCGTTTTACTAGCTTCGTATTGATTTGTGTGTAAGAGTAATTGTGTCGCGTCAATAATTGTCGTTACTATTGGTGTTACATATATTGCAACGATATATCTAACAATTTTTGTCGTTGCTATTGGTGTTATACATATTGTAAAGACATGTCCTCCAATAACTAGTTGAAGACAATGATTGGAGATTGTTATAAACAACCTTTGGAGGTAGTTATGCCAGAACCGCCCCCAATTGACCACTTATTTTTAATAAAAATCTGATATTTCTTTGAGACCATGTTGCTGCCAATACCAGTATAAATAATCAACCAACCAAATTATAAAAATCACTATGAATGTTAAATCAAACAATCACTACAAAAAAACACACAAAAAAAACAGTGAAATAGTGAGGGAAAATCGAGGAAATAAAATTTCCTTCGGATTTTCCAAGAGAAGTATTACCCTTTAGTAAATCCCTTGAGAACACGGCGCCAATGTTTGCCGCTATAATTAACGAATGCAATACCGAAGGTTTTGCGAGGGTATCATTACCGATAAAAAATACCCCTCGAAAAAACCGAGGGAAAGTCAGTCCCCTCGGAAAATACTGAGGGTATTTATAAATCCTAAGTTTATATTTAATTAAACATTAAAAAAAATAAAATGCTAAAAAAATCGAGGGACAGTAAATCACCTCGTAAAAATCGAGGGCATTTAGAAACCCTCGGTTTTTTTTATTTAATAAAAAAGTAAAAAAACTAAAATCCCAAAAAATCGAGGGGTAGTTAATCTCCTCGAAAAAACCGAGGGTATTTAGGAACCCTCGGTTTTCTATTTAATCAAAAAATATAAAAAATGCCAAAAAAATCGAGGGAAAGTAACCCTCGGAAAAATCGAGGGAATTTAGAAACCCTCAGTTTTTTATTTAATTAAAAAATAAAAAAAATAAATTACCAACAAAATCGAGGGGTAGTAAATCCCCTCGAAAATACCGAGTGTATTTAGAAACCCTCGATTTTCTATTTAATCAAAAAAAAGGCCAAAAAACCGAGAGCATTCTTGTCCCCTCGATTTTTTTTCGAGGGGATTTTAAGCCCCACAGTTTTTTAATTAAAAAAAAAATCAAAAAAGTTCAAAAGAATAATCGTAAAGATGAAACAAATCCTATCATTTTAGGAACGTGGGGGTGGTGACCCGATTTCAATTGAAAAATATCAATGAGCATGTGCGTATTCACACGTGTCGTGTAATTCGACCAACAACCAAGATACGATCGATCGATCAACTTGTTCGGTTGAAAATATGAAACGCCGAAGCGTCGTGATTTTGTGAAGGCGGCAAGGGGTGCGATTCGGTGCCATGTAATCACGAGGATCAGGTGTCGATCGTTAAATACGCATTCTCTATTTTTTTTCGATTTTAAATAAAAAAATAAAAACAAAATTCGAAAAAAATAGAAAAATCGTAAAAAATAAAAAAAATCCTATCATTTTACGGACGGAGCGAAAAATGGTGCGTCTCGGTGCCATGAAATCACGAGGATCGGATGTCGATCGCTAAATACGCGTTTTCTATTTTTTTCGATTAGAAATAAAAAATCAAGAAATTGTAAAAAATAAAAATAAATCCTATCATTTTATGAACGGGGCGGAAAGGGGTGCGTCTCAGTGCCATGGAATCACGAGGATCGGGTGTCGATCGTTAAATATGCGTTTTCTATTTTTTTATTTTAAATAAAAAATCGAAAAAAATAAAATGAAAAATAGTAAAAAAAACAAAACAAATCCTATCATTTTACAAAAGGGGCGGGAAGGGGTGCATCTTGGTACCATGGAATCACGAGAATCGGGTGTCGATCGTTAAATATGCGTTTTCTATTTTTTTTGATTTATTTATTTAAGAAAACTGAGGGGATGAGAGTCCCCTCAAAAAAAACCCGAGGGCATCTTGTCCCTTCAGTTCTTTTCGAGGGGATTTTAAGCCCCTCATTTTTTTAATTAAAAAAAATAAAAAAATAGAAAAAATGTAAAAATGAAACAAATCATATCATTTTAGGCACGTGGGGTGATTTTGAACCGATTTCGATTGAAAAATATCAACGAGCATGTGCGTATTAACACGTGTTGTGTAATTCGACCAACAACCAAGATACGATCGATCGATCAACTTGTTCTGTTGGAAACGCGAAACGACGAAATTTCGTGATTTTGTGAAGTCGGCAAGGGGTGAGTTTCGGTGCCATTGAAACACAAGGATCGGGTGTCGATCGTTAAATATGCATTTTCTATTTTTTTTCGATTTCAAATAAAAAATTAAAAAAAATTAAAAAAATAGAAAAATTGTAAAAAATAAAAATAAATCCTATTATTTCATGAACGGGGTGGCAAGGGGTGCGTATCGGTGCCATAGAATCACGAGGATCAGGTGTCGATCGTTAAATACGTATTTTTTAATTTTTTTCAATTTTATATAAAAAATAAAAAAATAGAAAAATCGTAAAATATAAAAACAAATCCTATCATTTTACAAATGGGGCGGAAAGGGGTGCGTCTCGGTGCCATGTAATCACGAGGATCGGGTGTCGATCGTTAAATACGTATTTTCTATTTTTTTTATTTTAAATAAAAAATTGAAAAAAATAGAAAAATCATAAAAGATAAAAAGAAATCCTATAAATTTACGAACGGGGCGGCAAGGGGTGCGTCTCGGTGCCATGGAATCACAAGGATTGGGTGTCGATCGTTAAATACGTATTTTCTATCTTTTTCAATTTTTTTTATTTAAGAAAACCGAGGGGATGAAAATCCCCTTGGAAAAAAATGAGGCCATTCTTTTCCCCTCGATTTTTTCCGAGGGGATTTTAAGCCCCTCATTTTTTCAATTAAAAAAATCGAAATCAACAAACCGAAGGCAATGATTCCCCTCAGTCCAATTTAATAAAACCGAGGACAGTGACTCCCCTCGGTCCGGTTTAGAAACAGAGGGCAATGACACCCCTCGGTCTGTGTAAATAAAACAGCAGCAAGGGCCAAGCCCGCTGCACTCTGTAATCAAAGAAGAAAAAGAAATCATCGCCGCTCCACAGCTCGCTGCCGCTCTCCGTTCGCAGCCGGTCTTCGCTCGCTGTCGCTCGAAGCTCCACATCCATCGCCGCTCGAAGCTCCACAATCGTCGTCGCTCGCCGCTTTCCCTCCACAGGCGCCGCTCGCCGCCGTCACCGTAGCCAAGGTAACCCGCAACCCTTTTTTTGTAATTTATATTTTAGGGTTAATTTATAATTAGGGTTAGTTTTAGGGTTAATTTTATGATTAATTTATAATTAGAGTTAGTTTTAGGATTAGGGTTTAATTTATAATTAGGTTTGAATTTAGGATTTAATTTACAATTCAGGTTAGTTTTAGGATTAGGGCTGAATTTAGGGTTTAATTTATAATTAGGATTAGTTTTAGGATTATGGTTTAATTTATATTTAGGGTTGAATTTAGGATTTAATTTATAATTCGGGTTAGTTTTAGGATTAGGGTTGAATTTATAATTAGGGCTGAATTTATTTTTTAATTTATAATTAGGGTTAGTTTTAGGATTATGGTTTAATTTATATTTAGGGTTGAATTTAGAGTTTAATTTATAATTAGGGTTAGTTTTAGGATTAGGGTTGAATTTATAATTAGAGTTCAACTTAGGAATAATTATATAGGGTTCAATTTAAGAATAATTGCATAATTATGGTTCAATTTAGAATTAGGGTTAAATTTAGGAATAATTGCATAATTAGGGTTCAATTTAGGAATAATTCCATAATTAGGATTCAATTTTATATAATTATGCTTCATTAGTTCAAATAGAGTCCGATTATAAAATTAGGGTTCGATAGTGTTCATTAAAAGTTCGATTGTGCAATTATCTTTTAAAGTGTATGCGATGGTGGTTTTTAAATGCCGTGGTGATCGGTTATGTTAATTTAATCGATGTTATGGTTTGTTGTTATGGTTTGATTGTGATTGATTGATGTTGTGATTGGTTTGGGAAGAAGTCGGTGATGACGTGGTGTACGGCGCCGGCCGGGAGGTTCCGTCCCTCCAATAACGGTTTTCAAAACTATTTTTAAAATGATGGTGGTTTTCAAAATATTTTAAATTGTTCGTTTGGCGGGTTTGAAATACCGTGGTGATCGGTACATGCATGTTGTGTCTCACATTTATGTTATTTTGTAGATATTATTTACATAATGTGATTTATTGATTGATGTATACGTATGTGATGACGTTGTTTACGGCGCCGGACGAGGAGGTTTCGTCCCTCCAATAATGCGGTTTAACATAGTTTCGATCCAAAATACAATCTTTCTATCTACACTCAAACAATATACCTTAGACTCGTTTGGATTTAGTATCGAATAGAGAATTCGATACTAAACCCCAAATTGTCCACTTCTTTGGACAGTTTGAGAGCGTGATTGTAATATGACTTATCTTATCTATATGTTTTTTTTTTTGTTGATTATAAAAATTTTGGTTCAGTATCTCTCTTTTGTTCTCGGTTACACTGCAATATATGTGTACTTAGAGAACTAAAGGGAGATGCTGCCGAAATTTTTAGTCAAAAAAAAATTCAAATACTAAGACGCTGTATTACTGGAAAATCACGTTTTCGAATGGGATAGGGCCCTTACCAAAATTTAATCATTCTCTAGCCACCCTCATGCTGCACAATTTTCGTTAAATCAATATAACAATCGTATAATGTTAGGATGAGTTCTGATCGTATTTGGATGTATAAGTGAATCAACAACAGCTATTTATCCTCACAATTTGTGGATGGAGTCGAGAGCTTTATTAAATTTGCTCAATCACATTCCGCTCCTAAGGAAGGACAGAGGCTGAAATGTCCTTGTAATCATAGTAGATATATGAATAATAGGTTTCTCGACATTAATGAGATTAAGTACCACTTGTTTAGACACGGGTTTGAGACGAATTACTATAGATGGATTTACCACGGAGAAAGCCAGCCCGCCACCTCTGGATGCCATCACGGCTTTCTTATTGGAGGACCCTCTTACATCCCTTCTGAAGAATCATCAAACGCGTACATCAATATGGTTCAAGATGCAGCTGGTCCCAATTTAGATGTGGTTACCGAAATTGAAGAGTCGCCGAACCCTGAGGCTCAAAAATTTTATGACATGTTGAAAGCTGGAAATCGGCCATTGTATCCGGGGTGCGAGGGACGTACTCAGTTTTCATTAGTTTCCCGTCTCATGAATTTGAATTCAGAGAATCACATGTCTCAGAAGTGTTATGATCAATTGAGTGAATTAAACAAGGAGATTGTACCGAAAGACAATCTCGTACCCGATAACTTTTATAACAGTAAGAAGTTGCTAAGGGGTATGAGCTTACTATTCGAGAAGATAGACTGCTGCAAGAATAATTGTATGATTTACTGGAAAGATGATTCTGATTTGACAACCTGTAAATTTTGCAATGAACCTCGGTGTAAACCCGTTCGTCAAGGAAAAACAAAATTGCAGAAGGCTCGCGTCGCGTACAAGAAGATGTACTATTTTCCATTAACTCCTCATCTGTAGAGGTTGTGCGCATCTAACGCTAAAGCGAAAGATATGAGGTGGCATGCTGAACACGTGGTTGAAGACAATGTTATGCGCCACCCATCCGACTCAGAAGTTTGGAAATATTTCAACCAGACTCATCCAGGTTTCGCGGCTGAAACTTGAAATGTGAGACTGGGTCTTTGTACAGATGGTTTTAAACCATTTGGAAGTTTTGACGCACAATATTCATCGTGGCCCGTCATAGTTACACCTACAGCTTGCTTCCGTGGATGTGCATGAAAGAGCAGTTCATGTTCCTCAGTGTTCTTGTACCAGGGACAAAGAATTTGAAACTCAAACTCGAAGTGTTTCTGTAACCTATAATCGACGAATTAAATCAATTATGGATGGTCGGGCCTCCCTCGTACGATATATCTAAGAAGCAACATTTTCAATTGCAAGCAGTCCTTATATGGACAATTAGCGATTTTCCTACGTATTCTATGTTATCCGGATGGTGTACGACCGGTCGAACAACTTATCCTTACTGTATGGAAAGGTCATATGCCTTCACTTTAAGTACAGCGGGAAGCAATCATGGTTCGACAATCACTGGAAATCCCTTGAATGCGACCATTGTTTTCGAAAGGATAAATGACGTTTTCGAAAAAGAAGATCTGTCGAGACTCCACCGTCAGAAGTCCGCTTTGGGATAAAAGTTTCGGAAGAGATAGAAAGATTGAGGCTTCTGAAAGTTACTGAACTGGATGCAGCACTCGTTAATGCGCAAATATCCAGAACGTCTGGTTGGAGAAAACGAAGCATCTTTTGGGATTTTCCATATTGGAGGACAAATCTAATCTGCCATAGTTTAGATGTTATGGACATCGAGAAAATGTATTTGATAATGTTTTCAACACGGTGATGAATGTCAAAGGAAATACCAAGGACACGTATAAATCAAGGGAAGAGTTGAATGAGTATTGTAATCGTTAAGAGATGGCACTAGACGAGTTAGGAATGTGTCCTAAAGCCTGTTACACACTTGATAAGCCATCGAAAGCTACGATTTGCGATTGAATACATTCGATTTCCAGATGGGTACACTTCAAGTTTGGGGCTTTGCGTCGACAAGAAAGAATCGCATTTGATCAGGATGAAAAGTCATGATTGTCATGTATTCATGCAAAGGTTGCTACCAATAGCCTTTCGTGAATTGCTTCCTCCAAATTTGTGGAAGGCTCTAATCGAATTGAGCCTATTTTTCAAGGATCTCATGTCAACAGTCACTCGCAGTGAAGATATGAGTCGTCTAGAATGTGATATTCCGTTAATATTGTATCAACTGGAACTGGTCTTCCCTCCAAGTTTTTTTGACTCGATGGAGCATCTGCCCGTTCATCTTGCGTATGAAGTGAGAATTGCTGGCCCAGTGCAGTATAGATGGATGTACCCGTTCGAGAGTTATCTTCGCAAACTAAAGAACAGCGTGAAAAATAAGGCGATTGTGGAAGGGTCGATAGCAAACGCATATCTAGTCGATGAGGCAACAACTTTTAGTTCATACTATTTTGAAGATCACGTTTCAACTAAAAGAACAAATTTGCTTAGAAATGACGACGACCAAGATGGTGTGGATGACTTTATGAAACTCCCTCGGTGTTTAAGAAATATGGGGAGACGTTTAGTACAAAGGGAAAAAAATTCCTAACCGAACCAGAATAACAACGTCGCAAGGATATACATGTTGCTATATTATGAGGAGGTTCAAGAATATATTAGGTATGAATACTCTTTTTAATTTATACTGTAAATGTATGTGTGTGTGTGTGTGTATATATATATATATACTAATACTTTTTTACTCAGCTGTCTAACGAATGATGTATTATTTACACGAAGACCATTCAACGTCTCCAACCAAATATTACCGATGATAGGCTCAACGAAAAATTAGAAAATAAATTTGCCAATTGGTTCAAACATTACGTAAGATGTTCGATACCGAGATGCATATCATATATTTACCGCATGTATTTATCTAATATATTTCCTAAATTAAAAATAATTCTTCAATGCCATAGGCTTGAATCATTCGAACAATGTGATCGACGTGAACATTAGGAGCCTAGCTGAGGTTCCACCAAGATGTGTGCAAACGTATGGTGGATTTAAGATAAATGGTTATAGATTTCACACAATGGAGCACGGATCTAACAAAGCAACATCGAGCAGTGGAGTATGCATTAAAGGGTCAAACTATGGGGCAATCGGGTATGATTATTACGGTCATCTCATAGAAGTTGCGCAGCTCGAATACATCGGCCGAATGGAGAAAAACACACTATTGTTCAAGTGTGAATGGTTTGATCCAACTCCTACAAGCACAAAAGTTCATCCACATTATAGGCTTGTCGATATCAATCATAAGCGTTGACTCAATCGATATGGACTTTTCGTACTTGCTTCTCAAGCTGTACAAGTATACTATTGTGTGTAACCAAGTTTGAAACGAGACAAGTTGGACGGGTGGGAAATTTGTAAAATCAAGGCGAGATCAAATGTTGAGTTTATCGAGCCTCTACCAGAGCAATCATTTAAAGAGGAAGCTGTAGATACACGCAATCCAATTCAACTTGACGATGTCGATTTCCAGTTGCACGACCTAAATGACAATGACGTGGATGGACTTGGTGATGAGACAGATGATGATGCAGAAGAAGAGTTACTCACCGATCAAGATACAGATCAAGACATATACGAAAACGAGTTTGGTGATAACTTCAGTAGTGAAAGTGTCGGATCAGATGATTAGTTTGGTTGAAATATATGTAAATTACTCATATTGTAAAACACACTTTTTTAAAACTAATTTCTTTTATATTTGGTTTTATTAAGACATTTGATATATAATATATACTGGTATTTTGTAATATGCTCATTTTATCTGATAATTTTATCAGATGCCAAGAGGTCGTGGATCCAGCAGCCTAGGTCGATCGGATATGGGGTCGGCTAATCATTTAGCTAATTTCGATGACGATTACGTGGGCATTAATACTAATCATTCAGCGCCGACCGCGGATACCACCACACCGTCCGATGCGGGTACATCACAACGGCAGTTGGTCCCACCACAGGGGGGGGGGGGGGGGGAGTTCTTGTTTATATCGTCGGGAAGAAGTAAGTAAATTAATAGTTTTTAATTTTAATCATCGTTATTATTAAATTATATTTGTAACCACAAACACAATTACAGGATGCGTAGTAGACAGACCAGGCTGACCAACGTATTGTGGGAGATTATGGAGACGGATCTCCATCCCGCCGGGTGGTGCTATAAGTCAGTCCCTAAGGACACTCGTGATTTTTGGTGGGACATGTTTCAGGTAATTATTATTTTATGTCCAAATATATTAATCTTTAATTTTGTAACTTGAGAATCATGTATCAATTGAATTGTAATTATTGTTTTATTTTGTAGGGTATTTGTTATTGGGACACGGATGAGTATACTGTAAGACAGATACACAAAGCATTTAAGGTAACGATGTCGGACAAGTACGGGAAGCGGCTGAATGAGTATAAGTAGTATCGAGATTCTCATAGTGGTAAGCTACACCCTGCCCTTACCGAGGGGGTCTAGAGGTAAATGATTATGCTATATGTTTTCTTATTAAACTAGAATCTTTTTTATTACGGATAATTTATATCATCTTATATATCATGCATTTCAACTAGGGCTTGGAAGGTTGAGTGGGATAAGCCCGAGAACAAGAAGAAATCCAAGTAGTGCAGCCGGAGCAGGAGAAGCGAGCCTGCTGGTCCGGGTACTGGGATGTCGAAGCATGGGGGGGTCTAGATCTGCGGTCAATTATGCTCTAGATATCTTAAGTAATTTCAGAATATAATATATTATTTGTTTACTAACGAGTTGTATTTCAGGAGGAGTACGAGCGACATCTGGAGGAGGTACATGCGTCTTCCCAGGATCCGGTGAGTGAGGTTGACCCTGACCGAGTTTTTTTCGACATCGTCGGGTCGAGCAAGGGTTGGAACTATTAGACCGGCTCGTTCGGGAAGGTGGTGGCTGCTGCGAAGGGTTTTTCCGGATGCAGCTCTTCTTCCTCCTCCTCCCAACATGATAGGACCCATGTGAGACAGCTCCAGGCGCAGAGGGAGGAGTTGTAGGCCACGAGACGAGCTCAGGAGGCGTAGAGGGAGAAGTTGGAGGCTACGAGATGAGTTCAGGAGGCGATGGAGTAGCGATACACCGAGTCTGAGCGAATACGTGAGGAGCAGCGGCAGAAGCAGAAGGCGTTTCAGGCACTGATGAATGCCCAGATGGCCGAGCTGTATGCTCGTTTCCACTAGTACCCCCCTCCGTAGCTTTCCCCGTCATATGACATTTTTATATTTTTATAAAGTTTGTTACTAAACACTTTTGTCGAACAAATGTAATAATTGTAAATTTATAAATATTTTTATAATAACTGGTTTATTTATTTGTATCTTTATTAATGATTTATTTTGAAAATTTTGGGGTATGTTTTAATAAATAAATAGAAATTAAAATTAATATTTAAAAATAACTTTTTGTTAAAAAAAGGGAAAAAATGAGGGGAAATACCCTCGAAAAAATCGAGGGCAAGAATCCCTCGGAAATTCCCTTATTTTTAAAAGTATTAATTTTTTAATATTTTTCAAAAAACCGAGGGAATGCTTAGGGTTTTATATCCCTCGGTTCTTTTTGAGGGTTTTATATCCCTCGGGTTTTTTCCGAGGGTTCATGATCCCTCGGTTTTTTCTGAGGGTTTTATATCCCTCGGTTTTTTCTGAGGGCATATTTTACCAGGAATCAAGGATTTTACCGAGAGGAGTGACCCTCGGTAATGCCCTCGGAAAAATTTAACGAGGGAAAAATTTCCTCGGTTTTTCTCTCGGTAAATTGATTACTGAGGGATTTTATCTTATTACCGAGGGAAAAATCCCTCGGTAAAACTCTGTTTCATGAAATCAAATATTTTCAAGTATTTGCTTAAACAACCATACATGTGTCAAATTATGACTCAATCAAAACAACCAAATCGCAATATTTTTGAGGCACTAAATGAACTTAATATACGTGTAGAAACGTGTCGATTAGCCATATAAATATTAATAAATATATAAATGAACATACCCCAAAAGGTAAGGTACAATCGAGTTCTTGAAGACAATGAGCCGGAAACATTTTAGGCAGAAGGTGCTCTCGGTTAAGCCAAAAGCTGTCGATCGCCATGTAGGTGAAATATCCCCACAAAACCAAGCTAGGGACCATCTTGATCACGGGCATGGCACACACGGTGAGGCCCACGAGCACTGACTGCAAAAAGTGCTATCTCGCTGCTCATTCACTCGAACGGGCAAATGGAGATCGATGCACTTCTTGAGGTAAAGTTTGTCTTTTCATGTGTCTTCCTCGTCGTGCTTCAAGACAACTTCCTTTAGATTTACCAACTCTTTATCTACCGGTTGCTGTACCTAAGTAGAAAAAAGGGTTAATTATAAAACTACCCCCGAGGCTTAAGGTAATTATAAAAAAGTTTCAAAAATTACAAAAAAAAAAAAAAAAGAGGTTTGATTTTGTCCTACGCTAACCCCTTAAATTTAAGACTGAATCAAAACTCGGATTTTTTTCTGAAAATTTTAAAACTTATCTGGGATTTTTTGTAAATACTCCAAATCTAATGGGTATTTTTTGAAATTTTACAAAAATAGTTGTCGAATTTTAACTGAGAATTATTTTTCAAACGCTACCTAAAAATGCGAAAAAAAAGGTAGAGAGAGAGAGAGTACTTACGGATGCAGCATTTCCCATCTTGACGAACATCGCATGCATTCGTCCGTTTATCTTCGAATGGCTAACCTACTGTTTCATGCCCTTCTTTGCACGTTTCACCATTCACTTCTTTACCAACTGCGGATATATATGAAATAACAATATTTCCTCAAAAATGAGTTTTTACTCAAATATTAATATTTCATCAAAAACTAAATATTAATATTGCATCAAAAACGCATTTTCTACTCATGCTTCACCTGTCTCTTAAGGACTGCAAAACTCGGAGTATGCATAGGAGATTGCAGAAGCACGCAGTTCGAGGGAGGAAGCCCGAGCAATCCGCAAATCAAAATCTAAAATTCACAAAAGTTACACATTTTTTAAAATTCATGTATTATTTTTTTTCTAATACTTAAGTCCTGAATAATATCATAGAAAACATTATAAAAAACGAGGATAAAATTAAACCATAGATTTAGACTTATTACAATAAAGACCCAAATATAAAATAATCCCGACATTTAAGAGATGGCTTTTTGTGAGGTAAATAAAATCTTGAGGGTTATTCGTAATTTTAAAAAGTTTTTTTTTGTAATTAGACCAAAAATCAGAGGTAATTTTGTAATCAACCTTATAATGCTCAGTAAGATAACTTAATCAACACACATTTTCAATACTATAACCAACAAATATTATCATTAGCGTAGTCATCACAATAGCGACAAGACAATAACATCTATCATATTTAAAATAATATACTTTGAAAGATTTTGTCACTTGAATTGAGATCCTCGGTATAAAAGTGTCACCCACTATTTTCAAAATCTAAAATTAATTTAAAATTCCATTTTAGAAAAATAAACACCAATTTAAATAATTTTAGAAGTTTTATCCAAACATTTCATTTTGTTGGTTTTGGCAGGACGGAAAAGTCACCAAGGCCGACTTCGAAATCCCCAAATATCAAGTCTATCAAGAGCGTAGGCATAAAGGTATAATGATTATAACTCTGAGAATAACTAAGATAATGAATATCTCAAAGCCGAATGACAACTTTATTGAAGAACGAGACATCGACATGTGGTAGTTGTGCAGTATTTGTAATTTAACCATAATTTTCACTAGAAAAATGATATCGGTGTGATCTTAACTTATGGGAAGATAATACAAAGATCTACAACTCTCTTGAAGACACTTAAAAATAAAACAAAATGTTAAGTGGGTGTAAACGATTAAAATCATAAGGACATAGATTCTGTGAAAATAACAAAACAGTTTTTGCGCGTATTTTTAACATAATTTACTGTAAAAAAAAGATATCTAGGTGATATGTTTCTTCGACTTCTATCAATATAGTGTGACAAACGTGTACCTTAAAATAGTGAAAATAACAAACAAATGGGCAGACAATATGCTTCGCAGATTTTTGTGCAGCATTTATTCATCAGATCTTGACCAGAACTCTAAAAAAAAAGTTCTTCAAACAAGGAAATGTTGTAAAATTGAGCACAGAAGGGAGTATAATTATCACTGGATATAGAAGATGAGAAATAGAGAAAAGAAACTTTTAGTCGAGTTGAGTATAAACTCTTTCCGCAAGACGAAATTGCCCGGTAGTTCTCTTTGGTTTTGGCAATTCGTCCCCAAAGATAAAACGACTACGTCTCTAGTATAACATCACCGTAAATACTAGTTTGGACTGAGCTACGAGAAAGAATGCAGAATGGAGAAGTTGGAGAGAAAGCTTGTATGCAGCTGTGTTCGTGAAGTGAGTTGTGTTGTGTGTTTTTCGAAGCTTGGACTTCTCTCCCTTATATAGGGGTTCCACCAGTGGGGCATTACTGCAGCATAATAACGTTCATAAATGGCAGCATAAACATGGTCATGTGGTAACGTTCATGCATTAAGTTGCATGACGTTTTCGTACGCTTGAAACGTACCTGAACGGTTAGGAGTGGCTAAAATGGTAGCCTGGAGTGATTCGGGACACCAATCATGGACACCCATGCGGACCAATTGCCCAAGACCCAAGGGCCAAGGTCCGGACTCCGCTCGGCTCCACCGAAGGTGGACGGGCGAAACCAAGTCCGAGGGCCCGCGTGAGCTTTGTTCACACAAAGTCATAATATCCACTGGGCCACTAGATGTCCATCCATTAAAAAGTAAACACTTTTAAACTCCCTTCCACATTGATTATCGTTCAATGTGGGATAAACAAATTATACACATAAACAACCGTCCAAATTCGAAGTACTATTTCTCACTCAAAACTAATTGGATTTGAGAAATTCAAAAGGTTATGATTAACTACACGAAACTTAAATCGAGCCTACAATATTCGTTAAGACGAATTTTTGCTGCACCATTAAATGGATTAAATCCAGTTTAACAACAACCCCCCACATGAGTGAGAGTATCCAAAAAAGAAAACATGTATGCAAATACGCAGCTCAGTCCTTAAGAGACAATAGAGAATAGGGATAGGTGACTTGTGGCCTTGAAACCTCCTTAATAATACTATCGAGCATACCGGCGGATTAGTGAACATAATTCTTGAACTATTCCCCTTTGTGTATACTAGACAATAGTACTAACCCACTAAGGTCTCAGAATTCTTCCGTTCTCACGTTTGTGTCCATTTCTGGCCATGGACAACTTCTTTGGATTCATAAGCATACAGTAGAAGCGGCCCTCACTTCTCACTTACATAGGTGATTCTTAAAACAAGTATTCTGTCATACTCAAGTCAAAGACCTGCACAGGAATCATTAAAAATCAGAGATTTATCCTCACCACGTGACAGATTAAAACTCTACTTTTTCCGTTAGGGAAAAGGATCGTAGAGTTTTACTTACCCAGACTTTTTGTAGTTTAGTTTTCCCATTGAACCGAGTTTGTGGGATCTCCACTCATCATGGTTGGGTTTCCACTACAATCATCTTTAAGATGTGGATTTCACTCCCATTCCTTCTAGCAACTTATACATATGATCTCGAGCTATATTTTTAGTGAACGGATCCGCTAGATTATCTATCGACTTTACGTAGTCAACTAAGATAACCCCACTCAATATCAAATGTCTTATGGTGTTATGTTTTCGACGAATATGTTGAGACTTACCGTTATACATACCACTTTTTGCCCTTCCAATAGCAGCTTGACTATCGCAGTGAAGCATTACTGGCGGTATGGGTTTCTCCGAACATGGAATATCTTCCAGAAAGTTACGAAGCCATTTAGCTTCTTCACCTGCTTTTTCCAAAGAGATAAACCCAGATTCCATGGTGGATCGAGTTATACAWGTCTGTTTAGTGGATCTCCAAGAAACAACTCCTCCTCCTATTACAAACACATACCCACTTGTCGACAACGAGTCCTTTGAGTCGGATATCCAGTTTGCATCACAGTAACCTTCAAGTACCCTGGGGTATCTACCATAATGTATTCCAAAGTTCAGAGTATACTTTAAGTATCTCAAGACTCTCACAAGCGCTTTCCAGTGTTCTCCACTTGGATTGCTCGTATATCGACTCAGTGTGTTTACCGAGCAAGCTAGATCAGGTCTTGTACAGTTAGAGATGTACATCAGACATCCAATGATCCTAGCACAATCTTCCTGAGCAACGGGGTCACCTCTGTTCTTACTTAAATGAACATTGACTTCCAACTGTGTCTTTGCTGGAAGACTATCGTAAGCACTGAATTTCTTGATTACTTTCTCAATGTAATGAGATTGTGACAAGACAATTACATCTGGAGTTCTTATAATTCTTATACCAAGAATTATGTCAGCAACTCCCAGATCCTTCATGTTAAAATTCCTTTTCAACTTGAGCTTCGTCTCATTAATTACTTGTAGGTTACTACCCATGATTAACATATCATCTACATAAAGACATACTATAACAAAATTGTCATTAGTATTCTTAATGTAGACACACTTGTCGCACTCGTTTATCTTGAAATCATTTGACATCATCACTTTGTCAAATTTCAAGTGCCATTGTAAAGGTGCTTGTTTCAAGCCATATAAAGACTTAACCAGTTTGCACACCTTTCTTTCTTGTCCAGGTTTTACAAAACCCTCAGGTTGTTCCATATAGATTTCCTCTTCTAAATTGCCATTTAGAAAAGCTATTTTTACATCCATTTGGTGAACCTCAAGATTGTGCAAAGCAGCAATCGCTAGAAGCACCCGGATAGAGGTAATTCTTGTCACAGGAGAGTATATATCAAAGAAATCATATCCCTCCTTCTGGAGAAATCCTTTCACAACCAGACGAGTTTTATACTTATCAATTGATCCATCAGCTCTGAACTTTCATTTCAGAATCCATTTACATCCTAAAGGTTTACAACCTTCTGGTAACTCAGTCAGAATCCACGTATGGTTCTGTATGATTGAATCGATCTCGCTCTGAACAGCTTCCATCCAAAATGAACTATCGGTCCGGGAAAAATTTTCTTTTAATGAAGTTGGTTCTTCATCCAAGATGAAAACCACATAGTCGGGACCGAAATCCTTCGCAGCTTTAGCTCGAGTGCTCCGCCTGGGAGTTAGAGATTCAAGTTCTGAACCAGGTCGTTTACGCGACTTAGGTACTACCCCCACAAGTTCGTGACTTGTAGTTCCTTCAGCATTACCAGTGTTTGAACTGGATGCAACTTTATCCTTACAAGGATAGATATTTTCAAAGAATATCGCATTCCTTGACTCAATGGTAATTCCGACATTCATGCCCGGAATTTCTGACCTATGAATTATAAACCGATAAGCGCTGCTATTTAGTGCACAACTAATAAAGATACAATCAACCATTTTGGGTCCAATTGTCACCTGTTTCGGTAGAGGCACTTCTACCTTCGCTAAACACCCCCACACTTTGAGGTATTTATAAGAAGGTTCCTACCTTTCCACAACTCATAGGGAGTTTCGTCCCTACCTTTAAGTGGAATTTTATTGAGGATAAAGTTAGCTGTTAAAATAGATTCACCCCACATGTTCTGAGGTAACCCATAACTAATCAACAACGCATTCATCATCTCTTTCAAAGTACGATTCTTTCATTTGGCAATGCCGTTCTATTGAGGTGCATATGAAGCTATAGTTTGATGAATTATGCCACTTTCGTTGCACAACTCTTCGAACGGAGCTACGTATTCTCCTCCTCTATCACTTCGAATAGATTTTATTTTGCAGTTAAGTTAATTTCCGGCTTCACTTTTGAAGCTCTTAAAAGCTTCAATAGCCTCATATTTACCTCTCAAAAGGTAAAGGTAATAATACCTTGTGCAATCATCAATAAAAGTAATAAAATACTTTTTGCCACCTCTGGTTTGCACAAACTTTAAATCTCATACATCCATGTGAGTTAATTCCAGATGTATCGTACTCCTTTCTACCGATTCAAATGGTAACTTTGTCATATTTTCTTCTACACAAATTTCACATTTACTTTTATCAACAAATCCATTTACTTCAAGCAAATTGAGATTTGAAAATCATTTTATTGCATTTAGACTAACGTGGCCTAATCTGCAATGCCATAAATTGGAGCACTCAGTCAAGTAAGAGGAATCAGAAGTAATTTTATTAATGACAGGTTTTGGGCGTATAGTCATTTCACTAAGTTTGAACAATCCATCTGTAAGGTAACCCTTACCCAGAGGTGTTCTAAACTTAGACAATACAAACTTATTAACCTCAAATACTAGTTTAAAAACCACAACTAACTAGAATTGAACCAGATATTAAATTCTTCCGGATGTCCGGAACGTGCAGCACCTCATTCGGAGTGATCTCCTTGCCGGAGGTCATTTTGAGGACAACCGAACCAACACCTGCAACTTGCGAAGAGGCTTGGTTTCCAATGTTCAACTTTCTTCCCTCATAGGGATGGTATTTGGAGAACAAGCTCTGGTATGCACACACATGGGCGGTTGCAGCAGTGTCGATGAACCATTGACCACAGTTCTCGACCATATTAGCTTCTTTAGTGATAACCGCAATAAGATCATCACTAGTTAGATCTTTCTCGGCTAAGTGGGCACTCGACCTGGCCTTCTTTTTCTTTGGCTTGCGACAGTCCTTAGACATGTGTCCAAGTTTGCCACAATTAAAGCAGTTGCCGTTGAACTTCTGAGAAGAAGGAGCTTTCGGCTTTGCATTTCCAGGACGCGGCCTCTTCTTCGACTTGTCTCCTTGTTCAATTAGGTTCACCCTAGGTTCGAACGAACCTTTGGACTTCTGGTACTGAACTCAAACTCCGGACTCAATACGTACCTTCTGGATTACATCTTCAAGAGACATCTCCTTTCGCTTGTGTTTGAGATAGGTATTGAAGTCTTTCCAGTTCGGAGGAAGCTTATCAATCATGGCAATAGCCGTGAAAGCATCAGGAAGAACCATCCCCTCGGCGTGGACGTCGTTCACCAGGATTTGGAATTATTGAACTTGTTCCATAACCGTGCGAGAATCAACCATTTTGTAGTCCATGAAGTTTGTGACTACAAATTTCTTAGTACCAGCCTCGTCGGAGCTGTACTTCTTCTCGAGTGCCTCCCAGATTTTCTTGGAGGTCTTTACGTCCGAGTACACATTACTTAGACTATCTTACAGGCTACTTAGGAGAAAGCCTTTACACAGATAGTCACCGTTATGCCAATTATTGTAGGCGGCGCGGAAAATGAAACTGGTCTCGGACTCATCCGGAGTGGCTGACTCGTCTTCCTTCACGAAGTTAGAGAAGCCAAGCATCGTAAGGTAGAATAACATCTTTTGTTGCCATCTCTTGAAGCCGTCACCATTGAATTTGGGAGGTTTCTCCGTGGCAGGCATAATCCGTGAGGAGTGAACCGGAGCGGTCATAGTCGGAACAAATGTCCCCATCGTACCTGTTGAATGGGTAGATGAAACAGATGAATATGTTGGCAGAACAAACGTCACCAGGCTGTGGCATATGAGGCTCGGTCATATGGGAGAAAGGGGGATGCAGATTTTGTTAAAGTGGGATCTTCTTTCTGGGCATAAAATGCAGAGTCTTGAATTATGTGAACATTGTGTGTTTGGGAAGCTTCATCACTGCAAGTCCCCAAAGAAGGCCGTTCATCAGACCAAGGAGACTCTTGATTACATTCATATGGATTGTTGGGGTCCTTCACGTGTTGAGTGGAGGCCACATATATTTTGTGTCTATGATTGATGACTACTCAAGGATGACTTAGGTAATTATGATGAAGAACAAAAGTGAAGCGTTCAAGAGATTTAAGCAGTGGAAGGCGTTGGTAGAAAATCAGACTGGGAAGAAGATCAAGCGACTGCAAAATGATAATGGCCTGGAGTTTTGTTCGTCTGATTTCAACGAGTTCTGAAAGGATGCAAGGATTGATTGACACCACACCATTTGACACACACCGCAATAGAATGGTGTTGCAGAGCGCATGAATCAGACATTGCTGGAAAGAGCGAGATGCATGCTCTCGAATGTTGTTTTGGATAGAAAGTTCTGGGCAGAAGCAGTGAACACGGCGTGCTATATGATCAACCGTGGTCCTCACACTTTCATTGATTGCAAGACACCTTATGAGGTATGGTCTAATAAACCTACAGATTATTCATTGTTGAAGGTTTTTGGGTGTAATGTTTACTATCATGTTAGTGAGGGTAAATTAGAACTAGGAGCTAAGAAGGTTATATTTGTTGGTTTCAGGGATGGAGTTAAGGGATATAAAATCTGGTCACCTTCGGAAGATAGAGTTATATTCAGCAGGAATGTGATTTTTGATGAGAATTCTATGCTTAACCCCACTGTGAAGTCCATTGGTGTAGAAAATTGTAGTAGTGTTGATAAACAGGTGGAGTTGCAAGTCACTCTCGATGAGAGTAAATCACAACTCCAAGGTGGATAAGATCAACATTCCAGTGCTGAAAGTACAAGTTCAGATGTTCATCCAGAAGCTCGCCAGACAAGCATAGCTGTTGATAGAGCTAGGAGAACAGGCATGAAGCCTCCTGTGCGGTACGGTTTTGAGGATATGGTGACTTATGCATTACAAGTCGCTGACGAGGTGGAAGAGGAAGAACCGTCTGTAGGTGTACCATTCACATACATAGAGTCTGTTTCAAGTAGTGAGTCGACTCAATGGCTTACTGCAATGAGAGAAGAGATGGAATCACTTGACAAGAATCTGACTTGGGAGCTGGTCAAACAGTCTAAGGGGAGGAAGATTGTTACTTGCAAATGGATATTCAAGAAGAAGGAAGAAACCACATCTGGTGAGAGTATGAGATACAAATCTCGGCTAGTTGGAAGAGGGTTCACACAGAAGGAGGGGGTTGGATATAATGAGATATTCTCACCAGTGGTCAGACACACTTCCATTAGAGTGTTACTAGCAATGGTTGCACAATAGGATTTAGAAATTGAGCAACTGGATGTGAAGAAAACTTTTCTACATGGAATGCTCGAAGACGATATCTACATAACTCAACCAGAGGGTTTCCAGGTTCCGGGGAAGGAAGATTATGTTTGCAAGTTGAAGAGGTCCTTATATGGGCTAAAGCAGTCTCCAAGGAAGTGGTATAAGAGGTTTGACAGTTACATGATCCAGTTGGGATACAATAGGAGTCCACATGATTGTTGTGTGTATCACAACAAAGTTGATGATGGTTCCATGATCTATCTCATTTTGTATGTGGATGATATCCTCATAGCTGCGAAGTCCAAGTCTGATATTCAGAAGCTGAAAGGTTTGCTCAGTGCTGAGTTCAAATTGAAGGATTTGGGTGCTACCAAGAAAATTCTGGGCATGGAGATATCTAGGGAAAGAGAAAAGAAGAAGCTCTTCGTGTCACAGAAGAGTTAAATTTAGAAGATCTTGTCTAGATTTGGCATGTCTACCACCAAGACTATTGATACCCCAAGTGCTATAAATATTCATTTATCCGCTGATTATACACCGAAGTCTGTAGTTGAGCAGGTGTACATGTCTCGAGTCCCATACTCTAATGCAGTAGGGAGTTTGATGTATGCTATGGTATGCACTAGACCAGATCTTGCACATGTTGTGAGTGTTGTCAGGAGGTTCATGGGACGACCTGGAAAGGAGCATTGGCTAGCTGTGAAGAGGATTTTTTGTTATCTTAGAGGTACGTCCTATGTTGGTCTCTTTTATGGAGGTGATGCTCACGGTTCTGTGACTGGTTACTCTGACTCTGACTATGCTGGAGAAGTTGATAGTAGAAGACCTATGACTGGTTATGTCTTCACCCTTGGTGGTTCTGTTGTTAGTTGGAAAGCAACTCTCTAGGCTACAGTTACTCTGTCTACAACTGAAGCAGAATATATGGCACTGACAGAAGCTGCTAAAGAGGGAATTTGGTTGAAAGGGCTTGTAGGTGATCTTGGTCTACATCATGATCAAGTTATTGTGTTTTGTGATAGTTTGAGAGCAATCTGTTTGACTAAGGATCAGGTCCATCATGAGAGGACCAAATATATTGATGTGAGGTATCATTTTATGAGGAACGAGTAGAGAATCAAGGTGATGAAAGTAGGTACTGCTAATAATCCTACTGACATGTTCACCAAGACGGTCCCACATAGCAACTTTCAATATTGTTTGGACTTTCTAAACGTCACAAGCTATTAGTTACCCAAGGAGGGCAAACCTGAGGCAGAAAGGAGGCGTCTGTTCATCTGACATTGTAATGATACATCTGTAAGGAAGATTCAAGTAAAGGTGAAGATTTGTTGATATGTATTGAATCTCTCAATACTATATTTATGGTCTTTGAGATTGGTAATTTGTAACCCTAGTCAATTAATAAAATTCATTCTTCTCTCTACCCGTGGATGTAGCCAATTTGGTGAACCGCGTAAATTTATGTCTTCTTTACTCTATAATCCTATTCATTCATAACATTGATGATGATGTGAAGTCCTGGCCCTGATCCTCGAGGCTCGGATTCACCTCGGATTGAGGGTTAATTTCAGATTATGATGGTACAATAATTAAAAAAGAAAAGAAAAAACCTTGTTTGTGGTCGGCGCCCGTATCAACGATATGGCACTACGCGCACTTGGTCTTGAAGATCTTCTCACTGGCTTTAGAATTTCCAGGCGGATCTTCACTGACCGGATGTCGTTGAAGAATCATCTCAGATGAAACAAAACCTATAAAAGGGGGTTTGGGGGAGGTCGAGATGAAAATTTAGGCGCGCGGCCTATTTTGATGCTTTCCCGCTTCACTGAAAATAAAAAAAATGCTTCTTTAACTATCTTTCTTTTTCTTTGAGTTTTGTAATAAGAATAACATTGAGTATTAAGTAGAGATATTTCACACAAATTATATATTTAATTTTATCAAAATATATTATTTTTTCTTTTATATACAAAATATTTTAGCACCCCTTTGTTACATGGAATTTATCAGACGATAAATTCTAAATAATGAAAATTATTTGTGATAACTATAAATATTTAAAATCATAAATAATCTTAAAAAAAGAATATAAATGCCGAATTCTCAATTTATGTCGTAATGTACCGGTGTCTAATCATTATTTATTATTAATTTTGTATTTTTATATTTAAAATAGTTATTAATTTTTAGTTACATAATTAAATTATAATGCGAAAAATTCAAAATTTACTTATTTAGATTATCTAAAATCTTAAGAATGAAATTTATCTTATGATTATAAATAAAAATTACTTAACTGTTGAGATTTATCATGAAATAATATTGCATTGAAGCTCACATATTCAATATATATGTATCACATTATTTCAACTTAATGTAATATATACTTATTTATGTTATATATTATATTTTCAAAGTGATAAGCACATTATACATGTCATTGTCCGATATTTGTTTTGCTACAACTTCAAAGCGAGGCAAGTCGGGAATGGGCTGAGACTAATGATTCGAGAACCAAGTCAGATAGTACTAGATTTCTTGCAACATCACTCTCAACGAGAGTCAACGGTAAGAGTATTGCTTTCATATGACGGGTGCTACCCTTCATCTCAACAATATGGAACTTCTTTACAACATCCGTTCTTTTATGGAGTCTTATCGGGATAGGTAGGCTCAAGCCTTTCCCCTCCATGAATTGCCTCGTTTGGAACTATCGAGAGCTTCTTTGGTTGATCAATCTCTTGAATTGTGTTCTTTCTTAGTTTTATCCCTCTTGACATTTTTAAGAATAAGTATGGGCCTGTTAATTTTTCGCAACCAGTGATCAAATGTCATGTAGATCATCGAGAAATTATGATGGTTGTGGGATCTATTGCATGAGGCATTTAAAAACCTACAAGGGGGATCTGGCCGGGTGGACCTTAGTTTTGAAAAGGATAAAGAGAAAATTGCATTAAATCTGTATACATCTTTTTCTTGAATTTATTTATTTTCCTTGTAGTTTTTCTAATAGGATAAAGTAAATTGCATTAAATTTTTATTTTTTTAATGACTAAAAAATAAAAAAGTACAAAGATATGAAATTAATAGAAAACCCTTTGATTTTCCCAAGAATTCAAGGGATGTCAATTGGTGAAGAGGTAATCTTACGTTTAGTCCTAACAGTTATTTATTGGTTCGAACCTCTTTGATGTCATTTATTCA
>BMAC01000210.1:1255578-1283763 GCA_014905375.1 Phtheirospermum japonicum | reverse complement strand
TTTTTGTAATTTTCAAAAAGTTATTTAAAAAGAACTATTAATCTAAACTTCAGGGTTAGTTCTGTAATTATTATCCTTCTACATGATAACTTTTAACTCATCTATACTTTAAGGTTACAGACACTACCCCCTAGGTGTGGGTTAATTACAGAAAAATAAAAATAAGAAATGTTTGAAATTATAATATACACCTAGAGATTTAACTATATTAAAATAGAGTTATAACTGTAGTATCTTTAAAAATGTAAGAGGATGTCTTAGGTATTAGAGACAATGATGTTGATTACTGGATGAATACGAATTGAAAGAAAAAAAACTTAAATGCGGAGTTTATTTACTACCCACCATTTACAGGTATTTTATGTTAGATATATGTGGCCAATGTGCCATATATATAAATTAGATATTAATTAATTAGTTATAATATCTAATTAATGGTTTATATAATTAATAAATTTAATAGATAAGTTTTATAAAGATATCATTGGTCAGTTAAAGAATTGATTTTTCACTCAACTACGCACATGTTGATAGACCGTGTGGTTTCATCTCTTCTGCAATAAATGTCTTTAGCAGATAAATTATATATGTGGTCCTTTATCCGCCGATAAAAGTTAACCAGTTTTTCATTATCTATCAAATTCAAGAAAATTATAGACTGGGATTAAGGATGGCTAGGAGAGAGAAATCAGATATATTTCATCTTTTCAACAATCAGACTGAGCAGAACGAACGGCTAGGAGAGAGAAATCAGATATATTCCATCCTTTCAACAATCAGACTGAGCAGAACAGGGAAGGACATGGCTGCTCACGGTTAGTCATGTTATTATTGTATAATTAATTGTAAAAATCATGAAGTTCAAGATCCTGAGACTCATTTATGTTTTATGATGAATAATTATGAAAAAGATTAACGCGACAGGTTTATGAACTCATGATTTTCCGATTTATGTATGCAATTATGGGTTTTGATATCTGTTATATATCC
This sequence comes from Phtheirospermum japonicum, assembly GCA_014905375.1. Classification (NCBI taxonomy): domain Eukaryota; kingdom Viridiplantae; phylum Streptophyta; class Magnoliopsida; order Lamiales; family Orobanchaceae; genus Phtheirospermum; species Phtheirospermum japonicum. The sequence continues at coordinate 1,282,773 of BMAC01000210.1, read as the reverse complement.
CCTGTAATATATGTTTATAAGTTTTGATGTCTGCTCACAATAATCGATGCGCAAATTGCTTGGGTGACTATATGATCACTAGGTGATCAATTTAGATCATTACCTAATTGGCGTGTTAATAATAATTGTGAATAATAATTACAGATGACCACTGTTTTGTTTGAGCATGAAGAATATTCACTTTATTTCCTACTGCATTGAATTTATATGGATAAAGTTTTGTTTTCCACTAATATTTTGAGGATTAGTTCATCATGCTTATCTATTAATAATTAGTGATCATGTTTTCTTTATTGATATATTATCGGTACTCCGTTTATTCCAATATTAGTGTTATATGCAGAACAATATTTTTGTTGTATGAATTAATTATGACCGAATTAAATCTCAAATATTATTGTGTGTATTTGAAGTTTTAATAGATGATCCACTAAAGGGGTTAACTATAAAGTTATCTAATTATGTAATATTAATTTTTTAATTTAACTTATATATTATGAATAATTTGTTAGTCACCAAAGTGGCCAAATTAGAAAGTTTATTATAAATGTCAAATTAAATAGAAATCAAGTTACCCATAATTATGTGATTCTCTGATCGAAATGACATATGATATAACATTGGGTATATTAACGTTCATTGATTATAGAATATTTAAGGATCACCCAAAGGTAGATCAATTATTTTATGATCAAGAACATTATTGTGATTAATTAAAATATCTTATTAGACGTGTTAGCACATCCAAAGATGGTGAACATATTTAGTTAAAATATATTTAATATCAGTTATTTAAAAATGTAGCCTTTAGCATCAATTACATTTAATTGTAGTACATTGTTGGATCGCCCAAAGGAGAACTTCAGTGTATATTTATTATCTCTATTCTTAAATCTAAATTATGTAATCTCAAAGCGTTAATGTACCAAGCAACTCTTCTAATTGTAGTACCTATTCATGCTTCTCTTCTTTCACATGCTTCGTTTGTTCCTATGTTTAACGGGCTTAACTATTTCGAATGGTGCGAGCAAATCCAATTTCACCTTGGTGTTTTAGATCTTGACTTATCACTTCAAGTTGAAAAGCCTGCTACTATTACTGGTACTAGTAGCGACACTGAAATATCTGTCCATAATGCTTGGGAAAGATTGAACAATATAAGCCTTATGCTTTTGCAAATGAGTATAGCAAACAACATTAAATCCGCTCTCCCTCAAACTGAAAATGCTAAGGAATTCATGAAATCAGTGGTAGAACGCTCCCAAACTGCTGATAAGTCTCTTGTAGGGACATTAATGGATACTTTAACTACCATAAAATTTGATGGTTCTCGTACCATGCATGAGCACGTCATTGAAATGACAAACATTGCAGCAAGACTTAAGTCTGGATGATAACTTCCTCGTGCGGTTTATTTTGAATTCACTGCCTTCTGAGTATGGTCTATTCCAAATGAACTATAACACCATGGAAGACGAATAGAATGTGAATGAACTTCACAATATGTTAGTTCAGGAGGAAACACGGATTAAGAATCAGGGAACTCATTCCATTCATCTCGTTACCAATCATGGAGTTGGTAAGAAAGTCGGGAGAAAGAAAGGAAAGGGCAAGCATGAACCATTGAAAGTGAATGAGTCATCTATTCAAATCCAGAAAAAGGAGCACAATGATCTCAAGTGTCATTTATGTGGGAAACCCGGACACTTCCAAAGAGATTGCCTGAAACATAAGGCATGGTTCGAAAAGAAAGGTATGTTTAAAGCTTTCGTATGTTTCAAATCAAATTTAGTTGAAGTTTCTCATAATACCTGGTGGCTTGATTCAGGCTGCACCACTCATGTTTCAAATACAAAGCAAGGATTCTTTACGACCTGAATCACAAATCCAAATGAAAAGTATGTGTACATTGGAAATCGAGTCAAAGCTTCAGTTGAAGCTATTGGAACTTATCGTCTTATTTTAGATTGTGGACACCATTTAGATTTGTTTCAAACTCTTTATGTACCTTCTGTTTCTCATAATTTGGTTTCTCTTTCAAGACTTGATTCCGTTGGATATTTCTTCAAACTTGAGAATGGATATTTAGTTGGTTTAAACAACATCTTTTTATTGGTTTTGGTGTCCTTAATGATGGTCTTTATAAACTTAGGCTCGATAATAATTTTACTGAGACTCTTTTAACCCTGCATCATAATGTTGGAACTAAACGTGGTTTAGTGAATGAAAATTCTGCTTTCTTATGGCATAAACGTTTGGGGGCATATTTCCAAAGAAAGAATGAAAAGATTGTTTAAGAACAAAACCCTTCCAAATTCGGATTTTACCGATCTTGCCATTTGTGTGGAATGTATTAAGGGATAACAAACAAAACACACAAAGAAGGGAGCCACTAGAAGCACACATCTTCTTTAAATAATACACACCGATATCTGCGAGCCTTTTGATGTATCATCTTTTGGAAAGAAAGATATTTTATCACATTTATCGGTGATTTTTCACGTTATGGTTATATCTATCTATTAAATGAAAAGTCTCAATCGGTAGATGCCCTCGAGGTATTTATTACTGAGGTTGAAAGATAGCTATATAGAAAAGTGAAGATTATTAGATCTGATAGAGGTGGTTTTATGGAAAATATAATGAATCTGGGCAATGTCTAGGCTCGTTTGCCAAATTCCTTGAAAAGTATGATATATGTGCTCAATATACTATGCTAGGTACACCACAACAAAATTGTGTAGCAAAAAGACGTATTCATACTCTCTTGGATGTGGTTAGGAGAATGTTAAGTAGTTTTTCATTACCCACATCATTGTGGATGCACGCTCTTAAAACTGCCATGTATTTGTTAAACAGGGTTCCTAGTAAGGCAGTTCCTAAGACTCATTTTGAACTGTGGACTGGTAGGAAACATAGTTTAAGGCACCTGCATGTTTGGGGTTGCCCGACAGAAGTAAGATCTTACAATCCACAAGAAATGAAATTGGACCCAAATAAAAATTAGTGGTTACTTCATTGGCTATCCTGAAAAGTCTAAAGGGTATAAGTCTTACTGTCCTAATCATAGTACAAGAATTATTGAAACTGAAAATGCTAGGTTCATTGAGAATTATGAAGTTAGTGGGACCCAAGAACCACAGAATGTGGATATTCAAGAAGTTAGGGTGCAAATTCCTTTGCCCATAACTCCTTGTAAAATTGTTGTTCCTCCCATTGTTGAACAACCTAATACTGGGCAAGAACAACATATTAATGATCAAGAAACTCACAATAACAATAATTCACTTGAAATAAATGAACCACATGAAACACAATTACGTATATCTCAAATAAAAAGGAGGTCTGCTATTTCAGATGAATATGTGGTTTATCTTCAAGAGTCACAATGTGACTTAGGAGTTGATGATGATCCAATTTTATTTTCACATGCCATGAAAAGTGATAATTCTATAAAAAGGTTGGACGCCATGAAAGATGAGTTGAAATCTATGGAACAGAATGATGTCTGGGACCTTGTTGAATTGCCAGAAGATTCTAAAAGAGTCGGGTGTAAATGGATCTTTAAGACCAAATCGACTCCAATGGCAGTATCGAATGACATAAGGCCAGACTTGTTGCAAAAGGTTTTATATAGAAAAGTGGTATTGATCATAATGAGACCTTGTCACCGGTTTCTAAGAAATATTCTTTTAGAATTATTATGGCTTTGGTGGCTCATTATGATTTGGAGTTACATCAAATGGATGCGAAGATAGCCTTTCTAAAAATGGTAATTTGGATGAAGAAGTTTGTATAGATAAACCTGAGGGTTTCTTCATAGAAGGAAAAGAACGTATAGTGTGTAAAATCAAGATATCGATATAAGGAATTAAACAAGCTTCCCGTCAATGGTATCTTAAGTTCAATGATACCATCACTTGTTTTGGGTTTGAAGAAAACATTGTTGATCGATGTATTTATCTAAAGCCAATGGGAGCAAGTTTATTATTCTGATTCTGTATGTTGATGACATCTTGCTTGCAACGAATGATATTGATTTGATGTATGACACCAAGAGATTCCTCTCGAAGAACTTTGAAATGAAAGATATGGGTGAGGCAACTTATGTGAGTGGGATAGAAATATTTCAGGATAGATCACAAGGAATGTTAGGGTTGTCTCAGAAAGCATATATTAACAAAAGTCTTACAGAGATTTAGAATGGAGAACTCATCGAGTATCATTCCAATTCATAAGAGAGATAAGTTTAGTCTTATGAAATGTCTAAAGAATGAATTGGAACGTAATCAAATGAAAGATATTCCTTATGCATCAGTTGTTGGGAGCTTAATGCATGCACAGACTTGTACGAGGCCAGATATCAGTTTTGCTATTGGAATGCTTGGTCATTATCAAAGCAATCCAGGAAAAGATCACTGGATAGATGTAAAGAAAGTATTGAGGTACTTTCATGGGACAAAATACCCCATGCTTACTTATCGTAGGTCTGATCATTTAGAGGTGATTGGTTATTCATATTCAGATCACGCCGGATGTGTTGACATGAGAAAATCAACATCTGGTTATGTATTCCTATTAGTTGGGGGACCAATATCATGGAAAAGTGCAAAGCAGTCTGTCATTGATGCATCCATTGTGGAAGCTGAATTTGTGGCATACTTTGAAGCCTCGATTCAAGTAAATTGGTTGGGGATTTCATCTCAGGACTTGGAATAGTCGACAGTACTGCCAAGCCGCTGAGAGTTTATTGTGATAATGCCACAACAATTTTCTTCTCTAAACACAACAAGTATTCAAAAGGTGTTAGACATATGAAATTAAAATACCTTGTCGTTAAATAAGAAGTTCAGAAACAAAAGATATCAATCGATCATATTAGCACCAATTTCTTGATTGCAGATCCTTTAACTAAAGGATTGTCCTCAAAGGCATTTATTGAACATGTCGGAAGAATTGAGATTGTTAACGTAACCTAATGATTCTATGATTTATGTATTTGACACTTTGAGCTCTTTTATGTATTATTTCTTAAATTAATAGATATCTTGTTTGTCATTAATGTATACATAAATGTTGACACAACTTTAACGATATCTATTCTATTATTAGATATTAATGTGGACCATTATTGATTTTACGTTTATGATAATTTAAGTAGAAAACTAATGTTGTGGTACATGGAAGGAACTATGTCGGGTAAATGATATAGAACCGCCATGACTCATATTAGTATATACTTAATAATGAGTTATAAATCGACCAATGAAATTAAAACTTATAATTATGATGTGCACATTATGTTTAATTTTAAACCATGAACGCATATTATGTCACTCGGTCAAGTGGGAGAATGTTAGATGTATGTGGCCAATGTGCCATATATATAAATTATATATTAATTAATTAGTTTTAATATCTAATTAATGGTTTATATAATTAATAAACTTAATAGACAAGTATTATAAAGATATTATTGGTCAGTTAAAGAGTTGGTTTTCACCCAACTACGCACGCGTTGATAGACCGTGTGGTTTCATCTATTCTGCAATAACCGACTTTAGCAGATAAAATATATATATGGTCCCCTCTCCGCCGATAAAAGTTAATCAGTTTTCATTATCTATCAAATTCACGAAAATTATAGACTGGGATTAAAGACAACTAGAAGAGAGAAGTCAGATATATTCTATCCTTTCAATAATCAGACTGAGCAGAACAGGGAAGAACATGGCTGCTCACGGTTATTCATGTTATTATTGTATAATTAATTGTGAAAATCAAATTCGAGATCCCGAGACTCATTTATGTTTTATGATGAATAATTATGAAAATGATTAATGTGTGGTATCAGAGCGACAACTTTATGAACTCGTGATTTTTCAATTTATGTGTGCAAAATTGAGTATTATGTTTCCGTTGCAATATATGATTTCATCCTTTTTATGGGTTTTGATATCTGTTATATATCTACTTATCGGTTTTGATATCTGCTCACAATAGTCGATGCTCAAATTGCTTGGGTTTGTTTACAGCCCATCAGAATTGCCTAAGTGTCATTATTTGGCGAGGGTTTGTTGACGGATAGCTAACGACCTCTACCCGTCAGCTATATATATATATATATGGGGCATTGACCATATGCACCAATAGTTAAATATTTTGTCCCATATTATTAAATTTCTACTTCCCATTTAGTCAAAACTAATATATAAGAGTACTAATTTACCCTTAGTAACAAAGTTTTTTTCTTATTTTTCTTTATTTTTTAATTTTTTTTCAAATTTAATCCAACTAAAACCATAATACTCCATATTAATTTCATACTACCCAACATCATTGTTGCACGTCATCGTTAATTACATTTCATACTACATCATCGAATTACATACTACATCGTCAAATTGTCGCTCGTCCTCGTTAATTGAATTTCATACTACATCATCGAATTACACACTACATCGTCAAATTATCGCTCATCGCCGTTGATCGAGTTTCGTACTACACCGTCGAATTTTTTACTACGTCGTCAAATTGTCGCTCGTCGCCGTTGATTGAGTTTCATACTACACTGTCGAATTTCATACTACGTCATCAAATTCCATACTATATCGTGAAATTTCATACTATATCATAAAAACTCATTTATCATATTGATTTGTGGATATTTCATACTAATTTGTATAATTACATACTTGTATGGCGAAATTTCATACTAAAATAACCAAAAGTATTTTTCAAAAAAGTAATTACACTAAAAAAAATATGTTTTTCTTTAAATTTCAGTTTTATACATCCTCTAACTTAATAATAATCACACTAGAAGGTAGTATGGTTTTTTAAAAGGCAAGAATTAAGTTGTATTATTTCATACTAGTCAATGAAAATAGTAGAATATGTTTAAGAGAAACAAAATGAAATTGGGTCACAATTCCATACTACTGCTTATGAAATTGTGACTACAGTCATGGAAATGAATAATCAAGTCCATACTACTTAATCCTCTTAACCCTACCCAATTTGGTAAAACAATCCATTAGCACCCCTAACAATATGACCCAATTTCAGATTTACCCTAAAATCTTACAAAATCATAACAACCCAAAGAATCGCCGCTGTCAAGCACCCTCTAGAGGCTATCTCCAACGTTGACATATATTCATGCGTACACTACATATACTCATTGTGTGTGTTCCTCATTGATGCTGAATGAAAGTTCAAAAAAACATAATGCACTTATAATATCAATAATACAAGATGAAATATACAAAAAAAAATAATAATAAAGTAAGAGTTTTTTTTTCCAGGTGTGATTTATTGTGAAATAGTTTACCCACAAACTAATAGTTGAAAAATAAATTTGATTTAGCAGGGTACATGATCCAACCAGAAAGATGAAACATAGGATAACCAAATCATGTGTTAACATTTAATTCACATCAAGTCAAGCAAACCTCTCGCGAGGAAGAAGATGATGAAGCCTTGTCTAATTAAATAAAAAAAGACGGATCGCATGAATTTAACTCAAATCCCAGGGTATGAACTCAAAGTCCGCGGCCCGAAAATCGTCGCTGCTCTTAGTCTCAAGGAATTTTACCACCGTCAATTGCCATGGCCCCATTCATTCCGCATCTTCTCTATTTAGAACCCAGGATCTAAAGCTCTCTACGTCGCCGGCTTCCTCTCTTGCTAGACCTTCACGACTGTCGTCGCTGAAGCTGCACGTGCCGCCCTCATGTCCAATGTTAGCGTGGTGACGGCGTGAGGTATAAGTGTAGTGTGTGGGTGATAAAAATGTCACGAGTTTGAGAACCCTAATATTTATAATAATGTGAGTTATTATTTTTAGTTATTTTGGTAAATAATATATTTTTTTATCAATTAGGGTAATTATGTCAATTTAGAGTATGTTTTTGCTTGGATGGACTATATTATGCTTAAATGGGAATAAAAGGATGTTAATGTATTATATGGCAATTAGAAGTTTAAATGGTGTAGCAAATGGGAATTTTCCCTACACACACACACACACACACACACACACACACACACACACACACACACACACACACACACACACACACATCCTATTCTTATACTCCCGCCCCCAACTCTTTGTCACTGCAACAACAACAAAAAAAAGTTTCACCAGCCGTCGCCGTCGAGCGGGAGAGAGGAAGAGCGCCACCAACACCTATGAGCTCCACCAGCCGCCACCGCCGAGCTCCAAAATCGGACGCCCCCACCAGCCGCCACCGCTGCGCAAACCAAGTTCCTTTTTATTTATTATTTTTGTTTTAATATTTAATTAGTTGTTTAGGTATATAATTGTTGGTTTATTTCAGAGATATTTATTATTGTTGGGCTTAGATAGCAATAAATTCGAGAAATTAGGGTTGAATTGTATTTATTTAGTTATTTGGGTTTGATTTCAAAATTAGGGTTAGTTTGGGGTTTAATTAGTAATTGGTTCAATATTTAGGATTGAATTATAAATATTTAGATATTTGGTTTGATTTCCGAAATTAGGGTTAATTTAAGGTTTAATATTTCAAAAATTAGGGTTGAATTGTAATATATTTAGGTTTGATTTCAGAAATATTGATTATTGTTGGGCTTAATTAGTAGTTAATTTGAGAAATTAGGATTGAATTGTAATTATTTAGATATTTGAGGTTTATTTCGAAAATTATGGTTAGTTTGGGCTTTATTTAGAAATTAATTCAAGATTTATGATTGAATTGTACTACTTAGATATTTGAGGTTGATTTCAAAATTAGTGTTAATGTGGGATTTATTTAGAAATTACTTAAAATTTAGGGTTGAATTGTGATTATCTCATATTTGAAAAGTTTTACAGTGTGCGTGGTGAGGGTTTGGAAATGTCTTGGTGATCGGCAAGTGAATGTTGTGTTTAACTAATATATATGTAATGATTTGCAATAATATATACATATTATGATTGGTTGGTTTTGTAAATTAATTGGTGTATACGTCGGTGATGACGTGATATACGGCGCCGAACGGGAGGTTTTTTACATACAATAATGGATTTTATTATTATTTTTTTAAATGTGATGGTGGTTTTAAATAGTTTTAAAATGAGCATGGTGTAGTTTTGAGATGTCATGGTGATCGGTAAATGAATGTTGTGTTTAATTGTTTATATATATGTTATGGTTGAGAATAACATATAATATAGGGATTGGTTGGTGTATACATCGGTGAGGACGTGATGTATGGTACCGGCAGGGAGGTTTCGTCCTTCCAATAATATATATATATATATATATATATATATATATATATATATATATATATATATATATATATATATATATATATATATATATATATATATATATATATATATATATAAATGTGATGGTGGTTTTAAAAAGTTAAAACATGCATGGTGGGGTGGGAGGTGAAATGTCGTGATGATCAGCAAGTTAATGTTGTGTTTAATTAATATATATATGTGAATAATATATACATCTTGTATACGTCGGTGATGATGTGGTGTATGCCGCCGGCCGAGAGGTTTTGTTCTTCTAATAATGAATTTTAAGATTATACCGATGGATCGATTATATTCTTTCTTTCTACACTCAAACACTTTACCTTAGACCCATTTGAGATTTAGTATTAAATAGAGAGATTGATACTAAATTATGAATTATCCACTTATTTAAGCAGTTTGAGAATGTGATTATAATGCCATTATTTTAGTACGTATGCATTTTGTGAACTTTTAAATTTCGATTTCTATCTCTCTTTTGTTCTTGAATGCACTGCAATATATGTGTACTTAGAGAACTAATGGGAGGTACTACTGAAATTTTCAGGTTCTCAAAATGCATAGTAAGATAATATTATTACTAAACATCACATTCTTGAATGAGATATGGCCCTTACCAAAAATCCCATCATTTTCTATAGGCACCCTCATACCGCTCATTTATCTAAAATTCAATCATAATTAAATAATCATAATTAGGATATCATAGGATGATTTCTGACGTAATTAGATATACAAATGGAGGGTGGATGGTTACCTATCCAATGCATTCGTGGAAAGGGTGGAGAGTTTCATAAAATTCGTACTCACTCATCATGAAATGATGGATGGGGAAAATTTGAAGTGTCCTTGTAGTCATACAAAATGTAGAAATTATAGTTACCACGATGTAAACGAGATCAAGTTTCACCTCATTAAACATGAATTCGTACCAGATTACTACATTTTGACATTCCATGGTGAAACAAATCTTTGTTCCACGCATCGTGTCAACCCTAAGACTCACGTTGGAGGATCATCTTACGCTACTCTTGAAGTATTTTCAAATGCCCACATAGCCCATCCAGAATTTGTATTGAGCCCTGATGTAGAAAAATCACCGAATCGTGAGGCCAGAAGTTCTATGATATGTTGAGTGCTAGAAATCAATTTTTATATTTCGGATGTAAGAAACATTCTCAGTTGTCTCTAACTGCCCATCTCATGAACCTGAAGGCAGAGAATCGCATTCCCAGAAGTGTTATGATCAAGTACTCGATTTAATCAAAGAAGTTGTGCCAAAAGTTGATCAAAAGCTAGATGACTTCTACAAGAGTAAGAAGTTATTGAGGGGCATGGGCTTACCGATCGAGAAGATCAATTGTTATCTGAACAATTATATGATCGATTGGAGAGGCGATTATGATTTGACCAGTTGTAAGTTTTGAAACCACACTCGATTTAAACCCGATAAGAAGGGAAAAACAAAACTACTGAAAGACAGCATTGCATATAAGAAGATGTAATAATTTTTATTAACTCCTCGTTTGAAAAGGTTGTATGCATTTGCAAAAACTACAAATGACATGAGGTGGCATGCAAAAATGTTGTTGACGGTGGTGTGATGCGTCACCCGTCAGATTCAGAGGTCTGGGAATATTTCAATCGAACTCATCCGGAGTTTGTCGCTGAAAGTCAAAATAAACCTTTGCACAGATGATTTTCAACCTTTTATTAGTTTTGGGGGCTCGTGGTCAGTGATAGTCACACCATAAAACATGCCTCCATGGATGTGTATGAAAGAGCAATACATATGTTTTAGTGTTCTTGTTCCAGGCCCCAAAAAAACAAAGGATAAGCAGGATATTTTTACAGCCTCTAATTGCTGAGTTGAATCAGTTATAGACAGTTTATCTAATACGAAGAATGAAAAATTGAAGGATCTAACCCATTATCTCCTACGATTTTATCATTTTATTCAGTTTATCTTATGAGTATAATGTGTTGATAAAATGCGCCTATATGAATTTAATCATGTCTAGCCAATTTCATCATATTTTGGAAGAAGGGTTAAACTATATTTGCGATTAACATATGTTGAATTGATTCACAAAAAAATATTTGGTTGATTGAAAAGGTTTTACATTAGAGTCTGATCTCTTTATTATTTTTGTGTTTGTAATTCATCGTTGCACATTCAATTGACCACCATTTATACTTCTAAAGTTGTGATCGATTAACATCCTTTTATAACTGCTATCTTTGATAAATCATAATTCTAGAGATGAGATTTATTAATTAGAATTTCAAACATGAGACACTTGAGACCGGGAGGTTTGAGATTAGCAGTGAAGTCATGTAAATTTTTAAAGCTTTTTAGAGTTTTAATTGTGATCTTGACAATGCGTCTCACATTTACAATTCATGGCTTAGAGCACTTCGATAGAAGGTTTAAACTATTTGTGTGATTGACTTATATTATCTTGAATCACAACAATACTCGAATGATTAAACACGATAGACATTAAACGTTCATTGAAATCCAATACCCCGGAATACCTCGGTTTCATTTGAAAACCTCTCTTCTTATTTTTGTGCTTTTATTATTGGTAAATTATAATAATTAGTTTATTTTATGTCTGTCATTTGTAACGACAAAACAACATCTTCTTTTATATTCATTTAAATAAAACTAATATATTAATAACATTACTTCTCAATTATGAGATTTGGTCCTTTTGGAAACCGACCTTACTCGCCGTAGAACTTCTACACCTGCTTGCAGTTAGATATGGTATATTAATGAACAAGTTTTTATTACTGGAACCAATCTCTAATATTGGGAGCGGTCAGTAAATCACCAAGTGGTTCCATGTTCCCTCAGTGGGTTAACGAGGGAAATCAAATTCCCTAGTTAAATCACCGAGAGATTTCACATTCTCTCAGTAGCTTACCGAGAAAATTAAAATTCCATGGTATTTTAGCATTAAAATAATTCATTGTGTAATTTAATAACATTAATATAAGTCACTCACATTGATATAATACAATTAAAACGTAATATGTACGACGTTAATATGTAATTTATTAAAACTTATAGAAAGACCCTAGCTATATATAGCTTGAAAAGTGAATTGAAGGAGATCGAGGGACTCGAGTTTCTACGACGACTCGCATATTTAATGGAAACATGCATGGATATTAATATTCTTGACCTTCTCATCATGGACTATATTTAATCATATCTTCTTCTCAATATTGATATTAATATTATGTATGACGTCCATAATCATCACGATCACGTACTACTAATATTACGTATGACGTTCATCGTTCATCAACCGTACGTATTGAATAATCAATATATGTAACATAATATTGACTTCATCGAATTTTCAACAAGAGATTTTTTTTTATTATTTTCCATATTTTAGAATTACTAAAATACTGATTGATTGTACATCTCACGGTGATATGATTATTTTTTTTAATTTTTAAATCAAAAATATTGAGGGAATTCTAATTCTCTCGGTAAATCATCAAGCGATTCCACGTTCCTTTAGTGATTTAACGAGGGAGTTTTAAATCTCTCGGATGATCACCAAGGAATTTTAAATTCTCTCGGTGTTTTTCTTTTTTTTTTTACTTTTTAATTTCTTAAATTCAATTCTTTAATGTATCGAGAGACTGAGTCCCTCGGTATTTCACTCGACAATTGTAGCTAAAAAAATGATGTCGATATAATGAGAGGTTCACCGAGGGATAAATTATCGAGTGGAAATTCCCTCGGTATTAGAATCCCTTTGTAATTCTCTCGATAATTACCAATGGAATGAGTCAAAATCCATTGGTAAATCGTTGTTTTACACTATTGTTCATACTTTTGGTTAGTATTTTTTGGGATGCAATTTGGGCCACTAATTCTAGTTTTTTTGTAATTTTAGGGTATGATTGGTTGAGATAATTTGAGAGGCTAATAGTTGAAAATTGATAGTTGATTTTAAATTATTATTTGGTAAATGAGATTTTAGTTGAAGTAACTGTTTGAGAATTAATTTGTCAATATAAACAAGATTGACGTATAAATAAATATAAGTAATATATATAAATAATAAAGAGATTTTGTATAATAATAAATAATCACTTCCTAAGAAATAATAATAATAATAAAAAGATATAAACAGTGATAACAAAAGTAATTATATTATAAATAAAATTCATTATGTATAAAAATAATATTTCTATAGATTTATAAAATAGTACTTTAGTTCATAAAAAGAGTTATACATATAGGTATAATAATTTTTTATTTCAATTCAACTTTGAACTGATTAGAAAAATATCTAATATGTAATTTATTTTCCTGACATGAGCTTAGTAGGCTCAATACGCTATTAATAGCTTATTGAAAGTGTTTATCAAGCGGTTTAAATGAGCTTATTATGTTAAAACAAGCTATACTCCTGACAAGCGAGAAATTGTGCGCTAATTAATTGTTTAATTCCGATATTTTTATGTGTTTAACATTCTTATATATATTCATTTCTCGCATATTTGTGATCATGAGTAGTCGAGCACCAATTGTATATTTCTTTCTTATTTTGCAGTGTTTGGTATTGTATTAAGTGAATGCTGTTGTACAAGGAAATCGAGATACGAGGATTGACGAATCGACGAGAGAAAACCAGCGAATCATGAGGTAGCGTCGATGGCTCACGTCGATGCCGAGGATGGTTCGCATCGGTCGACGCTATATGCGGCGTGCGCACGCGTCGGTCGATGCCAGGTCGACGCTCTATCGACAGGAAGCTGCAGTAACGTCGATTCAAGGTCTGTCGATTGACGCCATGTCGATGGTAACTCTCTGTAGCGTCGATTGAAGGTGCGTCGATCGACGCACATGCTGGTCGATGTGGGCGGATGATGCGCGTCGACGCCTATGGATGGCACGCGTCGATCGACGCCCTGTCGACGTCGACTCGGCCGAGCTATTTTTGGAAGAAAACTTGCGCGGAAAGAAAGAAGAATCCTATATAAACCCGACCTTATTTCGTCACAGAGACACATATAACATATTCTAGGGTTCCAAGGAGTTCCATAGAGGCCCCAAGTCATCCCAATTCATCCATACGCAAGAGAGCTTGAAGATTGAAGATCCGAGACGCAAGATTCAAGTTCTACACATCGTTTGTCCTAATTTCTCAAGGATTATGTTTGTTTATCTGAACCTTTTCTTTTATTTTATTAACTCCATGAGTGAGTAAACTTATTATCTAGTTCTAGGGATGTTGAAACCCTCGTGAAACTATGTTCTAATTAATGCAGTATTATCTTTCGTTCTTCATATGCGGTTGCTTGTGTTGTTCTATTTTCAATTTATGATTGCTCAATTCTTAATTTGGCTTGATCACCTAGATTAAGGATTGGTTATCTATTGCTAGAAATAGGATTGCTTCCCGTGTAATTGTCGTAATTACTATTTCTCTGAAGCAACTAATGATTGCGAATCGTTAGGGACAACACAACATAGGTTGAATAAACCGAGCTTATGTGTTTATTGCCTAGATTAATCTATTTGCCTAATTATTAACGCTGTTGTTGGGTTGAATCTAGAGAGCTTATTCTAGGTTATTCAATAATTAGAATCAATTTAAGAGCTTATTTTAATTGAGTAAACGGTAAGGGCAAATTCGAGTAGCAGAGCTTGTTGCTACTTAGGGTTTCTAGTCGCATATGATGAATGGGTTATGATATTATGGTTGGTTAGATGAGTGGAACGAGGGTGGAAACTGAGCTAGAGCTAGACCTTTATTATTATTGAATTTTCCGTTAATTATTTCTTTGCTTGTTCTTAATTATTTGCTTATTTATTTTGTTAGTTAATTTAATTCACAATTTCTACCCCAATCGTTTGTTTAATAAAATACGAATTGTCACAATCTAAACCATACTCCTCGTGGGATCGACCCTTACTTATCGCTACTACTAGTTGGTAGAGAGAGGCTGAGGAAAAATATTTGTCGGGGAGTGACACGCTTAAATTGTGATTTTAAGTATTTTAGCAGTTTATTTTTATTACTATTTTTGTTTTAGAACAAGTTGAATTCTTGTTGAGTATTTTCTCAGGTGAATGAACTTGAGATCATCCGGGAAGAAAGATTTGCATTACTATCCGGAAATCAACAAGAGAAGTCGTGAGTTGAAGAAGAAGGAGACTTCGGACTCGGAACAATTACTACCCAACTATATATCTGAGGAGTCTTCAAGTGAAAGCAAAGAACGAGAAAACGAGACGATGGCTAGTCAATCGGAACGAACGTTGAAGGAGTTGGCAAATCCCGACCTCCCAAAACAACCATTGTGCATCACTTTTCCAACGGTGAACGATGCTACATTCGAGCTACGATCCGGACTAATCCATCACCTACCTTTATTCCATGGACTCACTGGCGAGGATCCGCACAAACACTTGAAGGAATTTCATGTCATCTACACGAGCACGAAACCCGCCGGAGTCACGGACGAACAAATCAAGCTAAGGGCATTCCCCTTTTCATTGAAAGACCTAGCCAAGGACTGACTGTACTACTTACCTTCGGGATCCATCACTACGTGGGCGATGTTGGAGCGAACCTTTTTGCAGAGGTATTTCCCCGCAACACGAGTGGCAAATATTCGAAAGGATATTTGTGCGGCTAGGCAGACACAAGGAGAAACGTTGCATGAGTACTGGGAGAGATTCAAAAGACTCATCGCAAGCTGCCCTCAACACCAAATGGGCGAGCAACTGTTGATTCAGTACTTCTACGAGGGACTATGTCTCACTGATCACAATATGATTGATGCGGCTAGTGGAGGCACTCTGATGGAAAAGACACCGACGGCAGCAAAAGAACTACTATCGAACATGGCGGCCAGCTCTCAGCAATTCGGCAGCCGTAATCCTTCATCAGGATCGGGAAATGAAGCGGGTAATGATTCACTACAAGCCCAACTAAGTGAATTGAAGTCCATGATAAGTGCGGGAGGATCTCCAAAGGTTCGACCATGCGGCTTATGTGAAACAGTGGAGCATGTTACTGATGACTGCCCACATTTTTACACCGTACTTGAGGCACACGTGAACGCTTTGGGGACCGGAAATGGACAAGGGAGAAAGTACGAGCCGTACACCCAAACCTTCAACCCGAGATGGGGCGACCACCACGGTCTTAGATGGAGGGATCAACAAGGAAGTCAAGATAAAGGGCCTCCTCAAGCCCAGCAAAGGGGGCAAAATTTCCCGAATTAATACAACAACCAACAGCGGAAAGAGAATACATCCCCACAGCTGGAGGAAATAGTGAAATCATTAGTAACAAGCGTAAAAGGCTTGGAGACCCAAATAAGTCAAATGGCGGAACATATGATCAAGCTGGAAGCATGAGGCAGTGGCCGACTACCCCCTCAAACCGAGGTGAACCTGAAAAATGTGAGCGTTGTTACGACACGAAGTGGTAAAAAGGTGGAGGGACCGGCCAATCCAATGCTAGAGCTAGAAAATGAAGACAGAATGGAGGAAGAAGATACGGATCCGAAACATGCTGAAAAAGGTAATCCTAAACCTTCTAATAATTTTAATAACCCCGTTGTTTCTCCTCCTAGGACCGAGCCACTCCCATTTCCATCAAGAATCAAGCGCCAAGTTAAAGAAGACACAGAGAGGCAAATACGAGACATTTTCAAGAAGGTGGAGATCACTATTCCACTTGCTGATGCGATCAAGCAAATTCCTCGTTACGCCATGTTCCTCAAGGATCTATGCACCAACAAGAGAAGGTTGAAAGGAGACGAAAAAGTCCTAATGGGAGAAAATGTGTCGGCTGTATTCCAAAAGAGCTTGCCACAAAAGCGGAATGACCCGGGCATGTTTTTCATTCCATGCACGATTGGAGATATGTGACTCGAGCGAGCCATGCTAGATTTGGGGGCGTCAATAAATGTCATGCCTCGCACCATTTTTGATTGTTTGAAGGTTGGGCCATTAAAGAAAACTAGGGTGGTGATTCAACTTGTCGATCGAAGCACTGCTTACCCTGATTGAGTTGTTGAAAATGTTCTTGTGAAAGTGGACGAGTTAATTTTCCCAGCTGACTTCTATGTGTTGAGCATGAACGATTCTGCATCAAAGTCACCACCTATCTTGTTGGGGCGACCATTTTTGAACACTGCTGGAAAAAAAAATCGACGTTACCCGAGGCACTCTAATAATGGAATTTGACGGTCACATTTGTCAATTTAATATTTTTTATGCTATGAGATTTCCTGACTGCGACAACTCCATTTTCGCACTTGATTGTTTTGACTCTTTAGCGCAGAAATTCCTAGAAATGCACAAACGAGATGAGCTTGAGATGGCGATCACATAAAGTTTGGGGGAGGACTCGTTACTTTTGAGTTACCCCCTAACTGAGCCAAACTGGGAGGATGAGGTGCAAGAGATAGTGTCGGCCTTGCACGCACTTAGTTCAAGACCGAGAGAAGAGAATGTGAATTTCATCAAACTTCCCGAGTCACACGAGAAAGCCGTACCATCCATAGTCAAGGCACCGGAGCTTGAACTCAAGACCCTACCGGAGCACTTAACGTGTATCTTTTTGGGGGAAAATGAAACATTGCCCGTAATCATTTCGTCACGCTTATACAACTCCCAAGAGACATCACCGTGAGAGGTGCTCAAGGACAACAAGCAAGCAATCGGGTAGACCATAGCGGACTTGCGAGGGATAAGTCCTTCCATGTGTATGCACCGAATTCTGCTCGAAGAGAATGCTGTGCCATCTAGGGAGCCCCAAAGACGATTAAATTCACCAATGATGGAGGTGGTGAAGAAGGAGATTCTGAAGCTGCTGGATGTTGGGGTGATTTATCCCATTTCGGATAGTCGGTGGGTAAGCCCTACTCAAGTCGTTCCAAAGAAATCGGGGGTTACGGTGGTCGAGAATCAAGAAGGCGAACTGGTTCCAACAAGGGTGCAAACGGGATGGCGAGTTTGTATTGATTATCGTAAGCAGAACGCCATGACTCGCAAGGACCATTTTCCGCTTCCGTTTCTTGACCAAATGATTGAGAGGTTGGCGGGACATTCATACTACTGCTTTTTAGATGGCTACTTGGGCTATTTCCAAATTCCTATAGCACCCGAAGATCAAGAGAAGACTACTTTCACGTGCCCTTTTGGCACGTTTGCCTACCGCCGCATGCCATTTGGACTTTGTAATGCACCGGCCACATTCCAGCGATGTATGGTGAGTATCTTTTCGAAATATGTTGGCGATATCATAGAGGTCTTCATGGATGACTTTAGTGTTTATGGCGATTCTTTTGAGGTATGTCTTGCTAATCTCTTGTTGATTTTGAAACGTTGTGTCGAAACTAACCTTGTATTAAATTGGGAAAAATGTCATTTTATGGTGGAACAAAGAATAGTCTTAGGACACATTATTTCGTTGAAAGGTATAGAAGTCGATAAATCTAAATTGATACTATATCTCCATTGCCTTACCCCGCCAATGTGCGGGAAGTTCGTTCTTTTCTTGGTCATGCAGGATTTTACAGGAGATTCATCAAAGACCGCATCAGCACTTTGTAGGCTCTTGCAAAAAGATGTGGAATTTAAGATCGATGACGACTGCAAGAAGGCCTTTGACACACTAAAGGAGCGGCTGACCACTTCTCCAATTATCCAACCGCCAAGGTGGGATCTACCCTTCGAGATCATGTGCGACGCAAGCGATTATGCTGTGGGAGCTGTGCTGGGGTAAAGGATTAATAAAGCAACTCATGTGATCTACTATGCATCAAAGACCTTGAACCCTGCCCAAGAAAATTATACTACCACGGAGAAGGAGCTTCTAGCTGTTGTGTTTGCCCTTGAAAAATTTTGTTCATATATCATTGGATCAAAGGTGGTTGTTTTTAGTGACCACGCTACCCTGCAACATCTTCTTACAGAGAAAAAGACAAAGCCACGACTCATACGGTAGATCTTATTACTCCGAGAATTCGATTTTGAAATCAAAGACAAGAAAGGAGCCGAGAATACCATGGCCGACCACCTCAGTCGATTAATGCATGTGGAGGACGAGCTACAACTTGATGAGAGATTTTCGGACGAACAACTACTTGTAGTTGAGCACTTGGAACCTTGGTATGCGGACTTGGTTAATTTCCTAGCTGCTCGTGTGTTTCCAACAGAAATGGCAAAAGCAAGGAGGGACAAGCTGAAGAGTGATGCGAAATATTATGTATGGGACAGCCCATACCTTTGGAAGCATTGTGCCGATCAAGTCATTCGAAGATGTATCCCTGACTCGGAGTTCCACGCCATTCTTTCATTTTGCCATTCTCATGCATATGGGGGACACTTTGGGTCGAAGAGAACTGCGCACAAGGTGTTGGATAGTGGTTTCTATTGGCCAACATTGTTTCGAGATACGTATGAATTTTGTAAGTCATGTGATAACTGTCAACGTACGGGGAATCTTTCACGGAAAAGCCAAATGCCCCAAGCACCCATAATGGTTTGTGAGATTTCTGATGTATGGGGCATCGACTTTATGGGGCCTTTCCCCAATTCTTTCAAGAATGTTTATATTTTGCTTGCGGTGGATTATGTCTCCAAGTGGGTGGAAGCGAAAGCCACCTCAACTAGTGACTCAAAGGCTGTTGCACGATTCATTAAATCTCGAATCTTCTCAAGATTCGGGACCCCTCGAGCTATGATAAGCGATCGTGGCACCCACTTTTGTAACAAGACGGTGGAGGCTTTTCTCCGAAAATATGGTGTTGCTCATAGGCTTTCTACAGCCTATCATCCACAAATAAATGGGCAAGCCGAAACGTCAAATCGAGAGATCAAGTCCATTATGGAAAAGACCGTCAATGCAAACCGTAAGGATTGAAGCATCAAGCTGAAGGATGCACTGTGGGCGTATCGCACGACGTATAAGACACCAATTGGGATGTCCCCGTACCGCCTCGTTTTTGGGAAACCATGCCACTTGCCGGTAGAGCTCCAACACAAGTCGTTTTGGGCAGTGCAGCAGTGCAACTTTGACTTTGATGATGCGGGTGTGCAAAGCAAGCTGCAACTACGAGAGTTGGAGGAGATTCGGAATGAATCATTTGAAAACTCCTTAATCTATAAAGAGAAGACGAAGACGTTCCATGACTTGAAAATTTCAAGGAAACAGTTCGTAGAGGGCGAGAAAGTGTTGCTTTTTCATTCTCACCTTAAGCTATTCCCGGTAAGTTGCGTTCCTGGTGGGTTGGACCGTTTCTTGTCACCCACGTATTTCCACATGGTGCAGTGGAGATTTTCAGCCCGAAGACGAACAAGACGTTCAAGGTGAATGGGCACCGACTCAAACCGTATTATGAAGGATTTCGCGCTATTGATGACGAACGGATGGAGTTGGAAGCACCACCTACGACTTGATTAAGGGACTAAGTCGAGCCAAAGACTTTAAACAAAGGCGCTTGTTGGGAGGCAACCCAATGTCTACTCGTTCTTATTTTCTATTTTTATTTTTCCTTTTTATGTTTTTACAGCTTTGGAGGCGATTACGTGTTTTGGATGTTTGGGCCACTCTTCAATGGGACTCATGTCGTAGTTAATAGGGCCGAGACCCCTCAACATCTACCCGGGTGATTTCTCTTCCTACTCTTCCCTAATAATAATTGTGGTATGCTTGTTCTTGTTTTATGTTCGCTTGAGGACAAGTTAAGGTTTAAGTTTGGGGGAGTGGGTTATTATTAAGGATATTGTGCTACAAAGTTGATAATTTTGAAAATCTTTGTGATAAATCTCGGGGGATTGAAAAATAATTGGTTAAAAGTACTTGCTTGAATTGCTTTTATGAACTATGTTTCGATTAAAGTCTTTAGACATCATTTGATTTAGAGATCAAGGGTACGCATGTTAGTGCTTTTGTAATTCATTTGTGGGGCATCAATTCTAGATTCATGCGTTGTTGATGTTTATTTGTGGTTGCCATACTCAATATGAGTTGTGTGGGGCCTTGAAGTTGGCGGTTGCGTGATGATATCTCGTTAGTAGAAACAGAAGTCAAATAAAGTCCGGTTGGGGTATACCAGCATGGTGTAAGTAGAAAATCAAAAAATCAAAAAGAGTTGAGGTGCCGAAACAGCTGCCTATCCGTGTACTAAGTGCAATTCGCTTACAAATACTAAGGGCGAAATCCAATGAAGGTGTTAGTAGCTCAAAAAATTCATGCACTTACTCAATGGCACAATCCAACCAAAATCTCAAACATGGAAGAGGTGAACTAAACAAATCAATCACCAAATCAAGACGATCCTCCCATCCAGCGCCTAATCATTTCCAAATCAAGAGCGGTAGTGCAGAGCTGCGGGCCTCAATTGAAAAAAATAATAATAAAAATAAATAAATAAAAGGGAGAGGACGAGATATTTGATCGTGACCAACAATGGATAGTGTCGAACCATTGAGCAGCGAGGTGGCACCATAATACATTGACGTGACGTATATGAAAAGGGTTTGCCAAGCTGCTGGGATCACCTAGGCCAATGCATGAAACGCTTGCGATTTCTAGAAATATGATGGTGTTTAGAGTCTGGATGAGTTAATTTGGACAATTTGAGTGACTTACTTATATTATGTTTATCCTATGCTTTAATTCTAATGTTGCTTGAGGACAAACAAGGTTTAAGTTTGGGGGATTTGATAAGCGAGAAATTGTACGCTAATTAATGGTTTAATTCCGATATTTTTATGTGTTTAACATTCTTATATATATTCATTTCTTGCATATTTGTGATCATGAGTAGTCGAGCACCAATTGTATATTTCTTTCTTATTTTGCAGTGTTTGGTGTTGTATTAAATGAATGCTGTTGCACAAGGAAATCGAGAGACGAGGATTGACGAATAGACGAGAGAAAACTGGCAGATTAGGAGGTAGCATCGATGGCTCGCGTCGATTCCGAGGATGGTCCACGTCGGTCGACGCTATATGCGGCGTGCGCACGCGTCGGTCGACGCCAGGTCAACGCTCTGTCGACGGGAAGCTGCAGTAGCGTCGATCGAAGGTCCGTTGATCGATGTCATGTCGACGGTAACTCTCTGTAGCATCGATTGAAGGTGCGTCGATTGACGCACATGCTGATCGATGCGGACGGATGATGCGCGTCGCGCCTAGGGATGGCACGCGTCATTCGACGCCCTGTCGACGCCGACTCGGCCGAGCTATTTTGAAAAAAACTTGCGCAGAAAGAAAGAAGAATCCTATATAAACCCGACCTTATTTCGTCCATCCTATATAAACCCGACCTTATTTCGTCCCAGAGACACATATAACATATCCTAGGGTTCCAAGGAGTTCCATAGAGGCCCCAAGTCATCCCAATTCATCCATACGCAAGAGAACTTGAAGATTGAAGATCCGAGATGCAAGATTCAAGTTCTACACATCGTTTGTCCTAATTTCTCAAGGATTATGTTTGTTTATCTGAACCTTTTATTTTATTTTATTAACTCCATGAGTGAGTAAACTTATTATCTAGTTCTAGGGATGTTGAAACTCTCGTGAAACTATGTTCTAATTAATGCAGTATTATCTTTCGTTCCTCATATGCGGTTGCTTGTGTTGTTCTATTTTCAATTTATGATTGCTTAGTTCTTAATTTGGCTTTATCACCTAGATTAGGGATTGGTTATCTATTGTTAGAAATAGGATTGCTTCCCGTGTAATTGTCGTAATTACTATTTCTCTGAATCAACTAATGATTGCGAATCGTTAGGGACAACACAACATAGGTTGAATAAATCGAGTTTATGTGTTTATTGCTTATATTAATCTATTTGCCTAATTATTAATGTTGTTTTTGGGTTGAATCTAGAGAGCTTATTTTAGGTTATTCAATAAATAGAATGAATTGAAGAGCTTATTTTAATTGAGTAAACGGTAAGGGCAAATTCGAGTAGCAGAGCTTGTTGCTACTTAGGGTTACTAGTCGCATATGATGAATGGGTTATGATATTGTGGTTGGTTAGATGAGTGGAACGAGGGTGGAAACTGAGCTAGAGTTAGACCTTTATTATTATTGAATTTTTCGTTAATTATTTTCTTGCTTGTTCTTAATTATCTGCTTATTTATTTCGTTAGTTAATTTAATTCACAATTTCTACCACAATAGTTTGTTTAATAAAATATGAATTGTCACAATCTAAACCACACTCCTCGTGGGATCGACCCTTACTTATCGCTACTACTAGTTGATAGAGAGAGACTAAGAAAAATAAATTATTTAATTTGACGCTTAACGACGAGCGGTCAACTCCTATAAAAAAATTTCAAACAAACAGGATTTTAGTCCAATCTCTCCAACTAGTTTGATAATTCAAAAAAAAAATCCCAAATGGATTACATGACACCCAGATTTAGGGTTTCTCATTTTAAACCATTTTAAACGACGTGATATCGACCCACCTCTATATAGATATGAGAAAAGAAATTAAAAAGAAAAACCATCCTAGAAAGTCAGATTTAGGGTTTCTCATTTTAAACCATTTTAAACGACGTGACATCGACCCACCTCCATATAGATATGAGAAAAGAAATTAAAAAGAAAAACCATCCTAGAAAGTGAACATGAAAAAATAAATTGTTATTTGAATTGTATTCCTTTTTTTTTTTTGTGTGTGTGTGTGTTTGTGTTTTAATATCTATACACGGAGTAGGTGGTCAATGTTTGATATTGCCAAAAAAAGATGGCAAACACTCACTACAAAAAAACTGCGATTTTCCGAGGGGAAAACCGAGGGTTTCATTTCCCTCGGAGAAATCCGAGGGCAAAACCGAGGGAAACTGAGACCCTCGGTTTTTTCCGAAGAAAAATAAGACCCCTCGGTTTTTCCCTCAGAAATTAGCCGCCAAAACTTACCGCCATAATTACCGAACGTAATACCGAGGGATTTCCGAGCGGAGTTATTTCCGAGGGCAACAGACCCTCGGAAAAACCGAGGGTCAAAGGATACCCTCGGTTTCTTGATAACCAAAAATAAATAAATTAAAAATAAAAAAATTTATAAAAAAATAACAAAAATTTAAAAAAACCGAGGGTAATGGCTCCCCTCGGTTTTTTAATAATAAAAAAATTTAAAAAAAAATAAAAAAGTCGCCAAAAAACCGAGGGTCATGGCTCCCCTCGGTTTTTTTATAATTAAAAAAATAAAAAAAATAAAATAATTTGCTGATTTCCGAGGGTCTATTGATACCCTCGGAATATTCCGAGGGTTATTCGACCCTCGGTTTTTTTGAAAAATAAAAAAAATAAAAAATAGGAAAAAATAAAAAAATCATAAAATTGAACAAATCATATCATCACGGGCACGTGGGGAGGTTATGGCTCCATTTCGGTCGAAAAATATGAACGAACAGGTGCGTATCCACACGTTCCGTGCAATTCGACTAAACAACCAAGATACGATCGATCGATCAAGTCGTTCGGTTGGAAACGCGAAGCGACGAGGCGTCGTGAATTCTAAGAGGGAGCGGGGGGTGCGTCTCGTGATCTCGGAACATCGAGAGTCGGTCATGCCTCGTTTCGTGCTCGTTTAGTATTTTTTTTCGATTTTTTAAATAAAAAATCGAAAAAACCCCTAGAAATAAAAATAGAAAAATAGGAAAAAACACCCAAAATTCACGATCATTTAGGGGATGGGTGCGTATCGGCGTCTTGGATCCACGGGGGTCAGTTTCCGGTCGTTTTGCGCTCGTTTTATATTTTTTACGATTTTTTTTTATTTTTTAAAAAACCGAGGGTCCCATAAACCCTCGGAAATTTCCGAGGGTTTTGGTCTCCCCTCGGAAATTTCCGAGGGTTTAGGGAACCCTCGGTTTTGTAAAAAATTTAAAAAAAAATGTGAAAAAAATATGAAAAATAGAAAATCATAAAATTGAACAAATCCTATCATCACGGGCACGTGGGGAGGTTATGGCCCCATTTCGGTCGAAAAATATGAACGAACAGGTGCGTATCCACACGTTCCATGCAATTCGACTAAACAATCAAGATACGATCGATCGATCAAGTCGTTCGGTTGGAAACGCGAAGCGACGAGGCGTCGTGAATTCTAAGAGGGAGCGGGGGGTGCGTCTCGTGATCTCGGAACATCGAGAGTCGGTCATGCCTCGTTTCGTGCTCGTTTAGTATTTTTTTTTCGATTTTTAAATAAAAAATCGAAAAACCCCTAGAAAAATAAAAAAATAGGAAAAAATAGGAAAAAAAACCCAAAATTCACGATCATTTAGGGGATGGGTGCGTATCGGCGTCTTGGATCCACGGGGGTCAGTTTCCGGTCGTTTTGCGCTCGTTTTATATTTTTTACGATTTTTTTTTATTTTTTAAAAAACCGAGGGTCCCATAAACCCTCGGAAATTTCGAGGTTTTGGTCTCCCCTCGGAAATTTCCGAGGGTTTAGGGAACCCTCGGTTTTGTAAAAAATTAAAAAAAAATGTGAAAAAAATATGAAAAATAGAAAAATCATAAAATTGAACAAATCCTATCATCACGGGCACGTGGGGAGGTTATGGCCCCATTTCGGTCGAAAAATATGAACGAACAGGTGCGTATCTACACGTTCCATGCAATTCGACTAAACAATCAAGATACGATCGATCGATAAAGTCGTTCGGTTGGAAACGCGAAGCGACGAGGCGTCATGAATTCTAAGAGGGAGCGGGGGGTGCGTCTCGTGATCTCGGAACATCGAGGGTCGGTCGTGCCTCGTTTCGTGCTCGTTTCCTATTTTTTTTGAATTTTTAAATAAAAAATCGAAAAAACCCTTATAATATTAGAAAATTAGCAAAAAATAGAAGAAAACTCCAAAGATTCACCATAGTGGCGGGTAGGGATGCGTCTCGGCGTCGTGGATCCACGGGGATCGGTTTTCGGTCGTTTCGTGCTCGTTTTCTATTTTTTTTTATTTTTTTAAAAAACCCGAGGGTCGTTATTCCCCTCGGAAATTTCCGAGGGTCCTCGGTACCCTCGGTATTTTCCGAGGGTCACCTGACCCTCGGTTTTTTTAAATAACAAAAAAAATTCATTAAAGAAACCGAGGGTCTTTCCGAGGGTCCTGGCCCTCGGTTTTTCAGATTAAAACAGCAGCGGCACAGACCCGCTGCTCACACAAAACAGAAAGAAAAAAAGAGAAAGAAAGAGAGAAGAGAAAAGAAAGAGAAGCACCCGCCGCCGTGAAGCCCCGCTCGTCCGCCGCAGCCGCCGTAGCCGCCGCCCACCTTCGCCGGAGTCTCCGCCAGCTTTGCCCAACCGCCGCCCACCTTCGCCGCCCGTTTCTCCGCCAGATTCGGAAGGTAAGTTTACATTTTTGTTTTTTAATTCTGTTTTTAATTCATTTTGTTTTTAATTCTTTTTGGTTTATGATTAGGGTTGGAATTAGGGTTTCTGAATTAGGGACTGAATTAGGGTTTTATGAATTAGGGCTTGAAATTAGGGTTTATGTATCGAATGTATTGGACTTGAAATCTTGGCGCTGTCGGATGATCTGATAGTTACGGCCGGATAAGAGGTATTGCCCCAACTTAACAATATATCTCTAAAGTTGATGAGCATGTCATCGATCGACGAGATTTTCGGGAAATTTTTAATCAAAGTGGATAAATTGGATTTAAAATTGCAAAATATTACGAATTATTATCCTTTAATTGCAATACCATAAAATTGTTGGACAAAAGTGTGAAACACGTGGAGTTAGTGAATTAATTTTACCAAGTAGAAAATAAGGGAAAAGAGGAGGATAATTTCGCCATTTAATTCGCAATACGTAACCATGATTTATCTTATTCATTTCTTTATTTTTCAAAAGCAAGA
>BMAC01000210.1:1222711-1241870 GCA_014905375.1 Phtheirospermum japonicum | reverse complement strand
AATACTTCAAAAATACCTAAAATAAACATAAAATTAAATAATTATAATTAAAATATGATAAAACAAGTTGGAGATAAGAAAATACGAAAATGTGCTCAATCTATCCAACTTTCACCGAAAACTATAATAAAAACGAACTAAAATACTAACTAAAATCAAGACAAATTCATGTTAATCAAATACCCCACGATTAATTGTATGTGATATTGAATTGAACAAACTGTTTGAGATTCCCGATTGTATATTCCTCGAGAGACGACTCGAGTCAAGTTGCCAAACTACGCGCGACCCCGTTCTCTTGCGGGCAAGCTATTGATCTTTTGACAAATTTTCATAAGTAGGCAACACAAAAGCTTGAATCAGCGGTGCGACGCATGAACTGCATGGTGAGATCATAAGATCGACTACGATTATTATAACAACAACAAAAGAAAATTGTGTATCACTTTAGACCATCTAACAATGTATTGTGTTTGAATCAAATTCAACATGTACGTGACAGGGTATTATACTAAACTCAATTATTTAATCAGACACATCCAATATATATCAATAGTTGTTGCTGTTAGAGAAATTACAACAATGTTGAGCACAAACAGGAACTGTAAAATGTAACTGAAAATTGGAAAAGAAAAGGAACAGGAAGTGTAAAAACAAGTGTCAAGTCGAGTCGAGTAAGCACTCTGTCCGCAAGTTGAAATAGCCCCGGTAGTGCCCTTCGGTTTTGGCTATTCGTCTCCAAAGATGAAACGACTTCATCTCTGGTATTACAGCACCATAAATACCAGAGCTCCGGCGAACAGGATGAATATGGTCTGAGCTACGTAAGAAATAAAAAGCAGAAATATGTGTATGCTGTGAGTGTTCTGTGAATTCTCGTATTGTTTCAGGTATTCTTTTCGTGTGTGTAAAATGCAGGAGCTTTCACCCTTTTATAGGGGATTCCACCAGGGGTTGCAACCAGCTTAAAGAGGTCATTAAGACATTCAAAACGTACCTGGCACCTGGCAGCATGAACCTGGACAGGTTCATCGTGTACATACGAACGCAGCTAGGAGAGTGGTCAAAGTAACGTCCATGCAAGCATTAAGTAGCATGACGTTTGACTTGAACGGTCAGGAGTTTCAGGTGTGTACGTTTGAAAATGTACACAGACTGCTCAGGGGTCAAAAAAAGTTAGCCAGGGTTGAACCAGAACCCCACACGGACCACCTCAATCGGACAAGCCAATTCGGACCAATTGCCCAAGACCCAAGACCCAAGTACCAAGTCCCAGACCCAGGCCCAGCGCCCAGGACCCAGGACCAAGGTTCGGGTCCGGGACCGGTCTCGGGCTCAGGCTCGGATTCGCTCAGCTCCGCCATCGGCTTCGCCGAAGGCGGACGAGCGAACCCAAGTCCAAGAGCCCGCGTGAGCTTTGTTTACACAAAGCCCACAACACTCTCTGGCCCACTTGATGTACACTAAAGAAATGTAATCAATTTTAAACTCTCTTCCACATTGACTAACATTCAATGTGGGATAAACGTAATTGCACTTAAGTAACCGTTCAACTTCCAAGCATCATTTCTCACTCACCAATAAATGGATTTGAGAAATTCAAAAGGCTATAATCATCTACACGACACGTAGAACAAGCCTATACAATTCGTTAACACGAATTTTCGCTGTACCATTTAATTAGAATAAATCCAATTTACAACAATCTCCCACATGAGTGAGAAACTCCAAAAAATGAAAAACATGAATGCAAATACATAGCTCAGTCCTTAAGAGACAATAGAGAATAGGGATAGGTGGCTTGTGTCCTTGAACCCTCCTTAGTTAATACTACCGAGCATATCGGCGGATTAGTGAACATAATTTTTGAACTATTCCCCTTTGTGTATACTAGACAATAGTACCAACCCACTAAGGTCTCAGAATTCTTCCGTTCTCACGTTTGTGTCCGTTTCTGGCCATGGACAACTTCGTTGGATTCGTAAGCATACAGTAGAAGCGGCACTCACTTCTCGCTTACATAGGTGATTCTTCTAATCAGCATTCTGTCATACTCAAGTCAAAGACCTGCAAAAGAATCATTAAAACTCAGAGATTTATCCTCACCACGTGACAGATTATAAACTCTACTTTTGCCGTTAAGGAATAGGGTCGTAGAGATTTACTTACCCAGACTTTTATAGTTTAGTTTTCCCATTGAACCAAGCTTGTGGGATCTCCACTCATCATGGTTGGGTTTCCACTACAATCATCTTTAAGATGTGGATTTCACTCCCATTCCTTCWAGCAACTTGTACATCTGATCTCGAGGTATGTTCTTAGTGAATGGATCCGCTAGATTATCTATCGACCTTACGTAGTCAACAGAGATAATCCCACTCGATAACAGATGTCTCACGGTGTTATGTCTCCGACGGATATGTCGAGACTTGCTGTTATACAAACCACTTCTTCCCCTTCCAATAGCAGCTTGACTATCGCAGTGAAGCATAACCGGCGGCACGGGTTTCTCCCAACATGGAATATCTTCTAAAAAGTTACAAATCCTTTCTACTTCTTCACCTGCTTTGTCCAAAGCGATAAACTCATATTCCATGGTGGATCGGGCTATACATGTCTGTTTAGTGTATCTCCAAGAAACAGCTCCTCCCCCAATTACAAACACATATCCACTTGTTGACAGTGAGTCCTTTGTGTCGGATATCCAGTTTGCATCACAGTATCCTTCAAGTACCCTGGGGTATCTACCATAGTGTATCCCAAAGTTCAGAGTATACTTTAAGTATCTCAAAACTCTCACAAGCGCTTTCCAGTGTTCTCTACTCGGATTGCTTGTATATCGACTCAGTTTGTTTACCAAGTAAGCTAGATCAGGTCTTGTACAATTAGAGATGTAAATCAAACATCCGATGATCCTAGCATAGTCCTTCTGAGCAACAGGGTCATCCCTGTTCTTACTTAAGTGAACATCGAGTTCCATTGGTGTCTTTGCTGGAAGACTATCGTGTGCATTGRATTTCTTGATCACTTTCTCAACGTAATGAGATTGTGATAAGACAATTTCATCTGGAGTTCTTATGATTCTTATGCCAAGAATAGTGTCAGCAACTCCCAAATCCTTCATGTCAAAACTTCTTTTCAGCATGAGTTTCGTCTCGTTAATCACTTGTAGGTTGCTACCCATGATTAACATATCATCTACATAAAGACACACTATAGCAAATTTGTCATTATTATTCTTAATGTAGACACACTTATCGCACTCGTTTATCTTGAAGCCATTTGACATCATCACTTCGTCAAATTTCAAGTGCCATTGTAAAGGTGTTTGTTTCAAGCCATACAAAGACTTAACAAGTTTTCACACCTTTCTTTCCTGTCCAGGTTTTATAAAACCTTCAGGTTGTTCCAAATAGACTTTCTCTTCTAAATCGCCATTTAGAAAAGATGTTTTTACATCCATTTGGTGAATCTCAAGATTGTGCAAAGCAGCAATTGCTAGAAGCACCCAGATAGAGGTAATTTTCGTCACAGGAGAGTATGTATCAAAGAAATCATATCCCTCCTTCTGGAGAAATCCTTTCACAACCAAACAAGCTTTATACTTATCGATTGATCCATCATCTATGAACTTTCATTTCAGAACCCATTTACTCCCTAAAGGTTTACAACCTTCAGGTAAATCAGTCAGAATCCACGTATGGTTCTGCATGATCGAATCGATCTCGCTTTGTACAACTTCCTTCCAAAATGAACTATCAGTCCGTGAGAAAGCTTCTTTCAGTGAGTTTGGTTCTTCATCCAAGAGAAAAACCACATAGTCGGGATCGAAGTCCTTCGCAACTTTAGCTCGAGTGCTCCGTCTAGGAGTTAAAGCTTCAAGTTTTGAATCGGGTCGTTTACGAGACTTAGGTTCAACCCCCACAAGTTCGTGACTTGTAGTTCCTTCAGCATTACCAGTGTTTGAACTGGACGCAGCTTTATCCTTACAAGGATAGATTTCTTCAAAGAATATCGCATTCCTTGACTCAATGGTAGTTCCGACATTCATGTCCGGAACATCYGACCTATGAATTACAAATCGATAGGCGCTGCTATTCAGTGCATAACCAATAAAGATACAACCGTTTTGGGTCCGATTGTCACCTGCTTTGGTAGAGGCACTTCTACCTTCGCTAAACACCCCCACACTTTGAGGTATTTGTAAGAAGGTTTYCTTYCTTTCCAMAACTCATAGGGAGTTTCGTCCCTTCCTTTAAGTGGAATCTTATTGAGGATATAGTTAGCTGTTAAAACAGCTTCCCCCCACATGTTCTGAGGTAACCCAGAACTAATAAAAAACGCATTCATCATCTCTTCCAAAATACGATTCTTGCGTTCTGCAACTCCGTTCGATTGAGGTGCATACGGAGCTGTAGTTTGATGAATTATGCCACTTTCGTTGCACAATTCCTCAAACGGAGCTACGTATTCCCCTCCTCTATCACTCCGGATAGATTTAATTTTGCAGTTAAGTTGATTTTYGGCTTCATTTTTGAAGTTATTGAAAGCTTCAATAGTCTCATCTTTACCTCTTAAAAGGTATATGTAACAATACCTTGTGCAATCGTCAATAAAAGTAATGAAATACTTTTTATCACCTCTTGTTTGCACAAACTTCAAATCACATACATCCGTTTGAATTAATTCTAGAGGTGTCGTGCTCCTTTCTACCGATTTAAACGGTAACCTTTTCATTTTGCTTCTACACAAATTTCACACTTACTTTTATTAACAAATTCATTTACCTTAAGTAAATTGAGATTTGACAAACGTTTTACTTCATTTTGATTAACGTGGCCTAATCTATAATGCCATAAACTAGATCACTTATTCAAGTAAGAGGAATCAGAAGCAATTTTATTAATGATAGGTTTTGGGCGTATAGCCATTACACTGAGTTTGAACAGTCCATCTGTAAGGTAACCCTTTCCCAGAGGTGTTCCAAACTTTGACAAAACAAACTTATTAGCCTCAAATACAGGTTTAAAACCACAACTAACTAGTATTGAACCAGAGACTAGATTCTTCCGGATGCCCGGAACATGCAGCACCTCATTCAGAGTGATCTCCTTGCCAGAGGTCATTTTCAGAACAACTGAACCAACACCTGCAACTTGCGAAGACGCTTGGTTTCCCATGTTCAACTTCCTTCCCTCACAGGGATGGTATTTGGAGAATAAGCTCCGGTCTGCACACACATGGGCAGTTGCAGGAGTATCGATGAACCATTGACCACGGTTCTCGACCATGTTAGCTTCCTCAGTGATAACTGCAATGAGATCATCACTAGTCAGCTCTCTCTCGGCTAAGTGAGCACTCGGCTTGGCCTTCTTCTGCTTTGGCTTGCGACAGTTCTTAGACATGTGTCCAGAATAGCTGCAATTGTAGCATTTGCCGTCGAACTTCTTAGAAGAAGGAGCTTTAGGCTTAGTGTTGCCAGGACGCGGCCTCTTCTTCGAGTTGTCTCCACGTTCAAGTAGATTTACCCGAGGTTCATCCGAACTTTTTGAATTCTTGTACTGAAATCGAACTTCGGACTCAATTCGTACCTTCCGGATAACATCTTCAAGAGACATCGCCTTCTGTTTGTGCTTGAGGTACGTCTTGAAGTCTTTCCAGTTCGGTGGAAGTTTATCAATCATGGCAGCAGCCGTGAAAGCATCCAGAAGAACCATCCCCTCGGCGTGGACTTCATTCACCAGCATTTGGAACTTTTGAACTTGTTCCATAACCGGGCGAGAATGATCCATCTTGTAGTCCATGAAATTCGTGACTACAAATTTCCTAGTTCCAGCCTCGTCGGAACTGTATTTCTTCTCAAGTGCCTCCCATATATCCTTGGAGGTCTTTGCGTCCGAGTACAAGTTACTCAAACTATCTTCTAGTCTACTTAAGAGAAAGCCTTTGCACAGATAGTCGTCGTTGTGCCAGTTATCGTAGGCGGCACGAACATTAAAGTTGGTCTCGGACTCATCCGGAGTAGGTGGTTCTTCTTCCTTCACGAAGTTAGCGAAGCCAAGCATCGTGAGGTAGAACAACATCTTTTGTTGCCACCTCTTGAAGCCTTCCCCATTGAATTTTGGAAGCTTCTCCGCGGCGGGCATGATCCGTGAGGAGTGCACCGGAGCGGTCATAGTTGGAACAAAAGTCCCCATCGTACCCATTGAGTGGGTAGCTGAAACATTTGAGTACGTCGGCGGAGCCGTTGCGAACATGTTCAGAACCAAAGTTCCCGACATCCCAGAATGAAGGATTCCAGCCGAAGCTGACGTATTTTAGACCGATGTCCCCATCCCATAAGGGAATGATCCAGCGGCCGAAGCAGTGTCTGAAAACATACTTGAAACCGTAGTTCCCGTCATCCCAGAAGGATGGATCACAGCCGAAGCTGACATAGTTTGGATCGAAGTCCCCATCCCATATGGGAATGATCCCGAGTTCGGGTTGTTTGCCGAGATGCGCCTCGACAGAGTCTCCAAGAGGGTGTCGATGGTCCCTTGGTTGAAGAGGAAGTCATCATGACTCATGGTCGTATTTGGCGTAGAGGCGCCAATCGTCGTGGTGTTCGTGACTGCAGGGGCAGTGGTCGTCGTCGAAATGGTGGAGGTAACGGCATGAGCGGTGGAACTAGTCGGATTGCTGGAGGTCGATATTTTTCCAGTCAGGGATATTACAAATTACAATTAAAGTTAAAAAACATTTCGTCTTGCGATTGTTAGAAAAATTACAACGATGTCGAGCACAAACAGGAACTGTAAATTGTAACTGAAAACTGGAAAACAAAAAGAACAGAAAGTGTAAAAACAAGTGTCAAGTCGAGTAAGCACTCTGTCCACAAGACGAAATAGCCCCGGTAGTGCCCTTCGATTTTGGCTATTCATCTCCAAAGATGAAATGACTTCGTCTCTGGTATTACAGCACCGTAAATACCAGAGTTCCGGCGAATAGGATGAATATGGTCTGAGCCCCAGGACCCAGGTCCAAGGTCCAAGGTCCGGGTTCGGGACCGGGCTCGGCTCCGCCATCGGCTTCGCCGAAGGCGGACGGGCGAACCCAAGTCCAAGAGCCCGCTTGAGCTTTGTTTATACAAAGCCCACAACACTCTCTGGCCCACTTGATGTACACTAAAGAAATGTAATCAATTTTAAACTCCCTTCCACATTGACTAACATTCAATGTGGGATAAACGAAATTGCACTTAAGCAACCGTTCAACTTCCAAGCATCATTTC
Source organism: Phtheirospermum japonicum (assembly GCA_014905375.1). Classification (NCBI taxonomy): domain Eukaryota; kingdom Viridiplantae; phylum Streptophyta; class Magnoliopsida; order Lamiales; family Orobanchaceae; genus Phtheirospermum; species Phtheirospermum japonicum. The sequence continues at coordinate 1,234,597 of BMAC01000210.1, read as the reverse complement.
TCACTCACCAATAAATAAATTTGAGAAATTCAAAAGATTATAATTATTTACACGACACGTAGAACGAGCCTATACAATTCGTTAACACAAATTTTCGATGTACCATTTAATTAGAATAAATCCAATTTACAACAGCCGCGACTTATCATGTCATTAAAGAAAATATAGGAGCATCTAAATGACCTAGTTATTGGATAGTGCCCAAATTTATTTATTTTGATCAAGATCAATGAGGTTTGACCAAACTAGCAACGATAATAACCTTACAAAAGGTAAAATAAAAATAGAATGTATATATATGTATGAGCATCCAATGTTTAAAAAAAATTAAAAAAAAAAAAAAAAAAAAAGAAGTTGATCTTTTTTCTACCCGCAAATTGAAGAAAACCAAACATTGTTTAGTGTGTCCGTTAGGACTCACAAAATTTGAATTATATTGCTACATAATCCCAATATGATTATAGATAATCTTTGACTTAAATTCCCTATATATGCCCAACCAACCACATGTTCACCACATTCTCAAAACAAGTGTGTTTCTTTTTCTCCACACATTGCCTTAAAAAAGAAAATAGAAAAGGGAAAAAAAATGTCTCAGAGAGCTAACCGTCACCAGCGGCGGCCATCGCAGGGTGTTTTCGCCATTCCAGACAATCTCACGGAGGACATCGCTCCCACGCCGCCGCCTGCCGCTCAAGCACCGCATCCCCCCTCAGGAGAAAAGCGGCGTCGGGGTGTGTTCATTTGCCGCCGCAGCCGCCGGCGAAGACGGCGGAGGAAATGCCGGTTTCCGATCGCTCCGGTAAATGATAAGTCATTGAGCTTACTAGTATTGAAATAAATTTAGTAGTTTTTTTTTTTTGTTTTTTAATGTTATGTATCTTAACTAGATCTTTGCTGCGAAAAATATTGTAAGCAACAATATATTATAGCAATATATATATATATATATATATATCGCAAATTTCAGCTCTGCACTCGTGATTTTACTTTTACTGATATTGTTGCTGAGTGATAATGCTGATTTATGTCTACTTTTATTTCTTTACGATTTTTCAGTTTGTTTAGTTATTTTCAAGATCGTTTTTGATTGAAGTTGTAGCATTGTTTCATGATCGGATGTTTCGGATCTGTGGAAGTTTTTTTTTTCCCTCAGGGTAATTATTTTTAATCTAGTCAATTTTTGTTGCTTGGGTACATCAGCTTAAGCATGGTGTACTACTTTTTAGTTACTAAACAATGCTGTCGATTGTAGTTCGTGTTTTTCTTTTAAAGTAACGAAGAAAACTTGAATTTTTTTTTATTATTTTTTCTTCGTCCATTTTTATATGTTTGTTTATGAATAGCTCCTTGTCTTCTATTGCATTTAAAGCTACCATTATTGTAATCTGATCCTTTATAAAAGTGGAGAAAAAAACAGAAAGAAGATAATTGGTGATGGGGACAGGCTTTATTTAGACATTTGACCTTGGAAAGTTGTGACGGTGATGAATTTTGATTACAAAAAATATCAAGGGTAGTTGTAACTTTAACGGTCAAGGGTTTGATTTTAAGAGCCAAAAGACCAATTTTTTTTTTCTTTAATGATTCAAAGATTAATTACACCGACAGAGGAAAATTCCATATGGCACTTTGGAAAACGTTCTTTTGGTCAATTTGTATCTACTTATTTGTTTCAAGTACTTTTGGTTTCATTTCAATAAATCACTTAAAAACAACAAATTATATTGTTAATCTAAACCGCAAACCGTCCAACAATATTTAATATAAAGACAGGTTAACTGTGATCTGATACGTATTACGTGTAGTGGTGTAGTGGTGCAAATTAGTCAAGTCGACCCAGATTTCCGAATGTCCAGGCTCGACTCATTTAAAATTTTAATAATATCCAAGTTTTTACCAAATTTTTAAAGTTGAGGTTCAAGCTCACCTCGTTAAACTTAACAAGCTTCCACTCAAATTCGTTGAGATTTAACTAGTTTAGAAGAATTTGAGCTTAGACTTATATTTATTAAAGTGTGAAGTCATTTTAAAATTTTCATTAATGCCGATGTATATAATATGTAGTATAGTATGAATAAGATGTATTATTAGTTGGTGTGATATGTAGTATAACTATAAATTATGTTTATTATTATATGTTGAGCTTACGAGCTTCTTAATGAATTGACTCGCGAGTTCAAACATAAATTTAGTATCATTTCGTTTAAATAAGAAGTTATATTTCGAGCTCGAACTCGTCTTATTTACAAAGTAAGCTCAACTTATTCACGACTCTAATTAAAAGTTCTATTTTAGAACTATAGACTAAAATTAAAAGATAAGAATCAGACTTACTAAATGAGTTATCTTCAACCACTTGGATAAAATAATGTCCACGATATTGGATTCATTTGAAATAATCAAGTCACACTTCCTTGAAATATTAAATTCTTATTTATGTGCAATTGAAATTTAAGATTTCGAAGTGTTTGCCATAATTTTACGGATCTGATTATAGGCATTTTCTAGGACTATGTCACGTGTTTCTTGTTGAATATTTATTTTTATTTTAATTAATTATAATAATATGTGATAGATCATCATCCGCTTAATATTATAAATTTTAATTATAATTAGTATGATTAATTAGATTTAGAATTATAATGTTAAAATATAAAGTAAATAATTAAACAATGAGTTAACCAAATTTTGAAATTGCACCGTTAACTCGATAGATAAATTATTTATGTAACCTTCAAATAATTAATTTTTATAATTTTTAATCCCGACACCACCATTCCCGTCGGCATCTATCCGACCGTCGTAACATTGTTTTGTGTGTGTCTCATTATTTTCCCCCCCAATTTTTTACACAATTTTCTTTTAACATCGAGTATGTATATTTTACAATCGAGTAAGAAGAATTTTTATTTGTATGAAGTAAAATTTCTTATTTGCCCAAATTTAATCAACTAGCAAGAGTTCTTTTTTCTTTTTTGTATTACATATTAAATACATAGCACAATCGTACAGTTAAGTAAGATTTTTTTTTAATTATTGTTTTGATTACTACCAATTATCTCGTGCGATGCAAAAAAGGTATATATATTTTTAATTTTTCAATAGTTATAGTGTATAAAATAAATATAATTAAAATAATAGAAGATTTAAATATAAGGACAGTCAAAATACAAATTATATAAAAATTATAATTTTATGATAAACAAAATGATAAAAGCTAATTGATTTTTCAAAAAGTAAATTTCATAATCCTATATAATTCAAAAGAAATGTATTTATATAATTTATATACACTACTATAGTTCATTATATGACATAATTTGAATGCCAATTTTTTCTTCAAGAGTTTCACGTGTTGGAAATAAAACGTGAACTAGAAAATAAAAAAAACTTATATAATATAATTAAATATAAGTACCAATATATTTATTGTCTATAGAATTCATTAAAATATTCAATTGGATCAATCACTACAAAAACACAACTCGCGGATACCGACGACCATTGTCATCAGTAAGCCGCCGGTAACGGCGTTACCAACGAAAATGGTCCGTCGGTGAAACCCCCGTCAGTAAAAAGATTATCCAGGAATATAATTATTTTTTTTCGACGGTAAAATACCGACGGACTCCAATTTCGTCGGTATTTACCAACGGATCTTAATATATTAAAATTAAAATTACCAACGGATGGTAGTCCGTCGGTAATTTAAATTTAAAAAAGAATTGTGACGGTTGTGCCCGCCCAACCCACGCCCACAAGCCCGCCCACGCGTACCCAAGCTCAAGCAGCCCCCAAGCCCAACATCCATTACTAATCACAAATAAATCTGTTGGTAATTTAATTTTTTAAAAATATTATAACGGCTGTGCCAACCTAACCCACGCCCACACGCTCCAAGCCTACCCATGACCGACTAGACTAACTCGTTTCCTGGTAAGTATTTGACATTATAAATATATATACATACTTATGCTATATATATATAATAAATAATATAATTATAATATGTCTATATATATATAATATATTTATACATAATAATTATATTATACATATATTTTATAAATATATTATATATATTATAAATTATAAGTATTATATATATATATATATATATATATATATATATATATATATATATATATTTTATATTAAAATTATAAATATATTATATACATATATGTTATAAATATTATATATATATACACTATATTATAAATATTATATATAATTATAATTATAATATAATATATATATATATATATATATTGTATATAATAATAATACATTTATATAATTTAAATATAATATATATTTATATATATATAAAAATATATTTATATAATATATATATATATATATATATGTGTGTGTGTGTGTGTGTGTGTGTGTGTTAATTGTATTATATTATTTATTATAATTATAAACATTATACATTATGTTATATATATATATATATATATATATTATAATTATATTTATGTGTGTATATATATGTATATATTAAATAATAATTAATATTTAATAACATATATATTATTAAATAATAATATAGATTAATAAAAAATATTTTTAAAAATTAATAAAAAAATCTTAAATATAAATAAAATAAATAAAAATTAAAAAATTTAATTAATCGACAGAATAATTCTCGTCGGTAATTAAAAGATAATTAAAAAAATAATAAAAGTGGGGTTACCGATGGAATTGTCCGTCGATAATAAATAAAATTAAAATAAAAACTATAGTAAATAAATAAAATAAAATAAATTTACCGACGGATATTTCCATCGTTATTTTATTAATAAATAAAAAAAATTACCAACGGAATTAATTTTCCATTGGTCTTTTTCAAAATCCTTCAAGAATCCGTGGGTATTACCGAGGGAAAATGTCCGTCGGTATTTCCGATTTTTCTTGTAGTGAATATTATAATATTATTTATAAAGTTATATAAAAATATCAATGTAGAGTTTATTTACTAGTCATAAATAAACAAGTTTAAAAATTACTTGAATGTTATAATTATATTTTATAGGGTTATACTTATCCAACTAAATGATAATTTATTTATAAATACTTAACATAGTAATATCCACCCTATTTTTTAATAGTGTTAACTATTTTAGTGAGGTGTCGACCTATGGGAGCTTTGGGATTCATTTGTCAGCTCCTTAGTTCCGGGACTGAGGTGTCGAGTTGTGGTGCTTCGATGACCTATATTTGGACATGAGTGTTTTTTAGCCTAAATATAAATAAGAGCTTTTTTTTTCTATTTCAATTATTATTAGAAAAAGTAAGGTTTCAGTGTTATCCCCACCTACCTCCATTCCCTCTTTTCTCCATTGATAGACACAACTCGGCCGCCCCGATTTGTTTATTTCTCATCATTCGATTCAAATGAAAGTTCATCCACAAAACTCAAAACACTGTCTAATTTGTTCTCCAATTAACTATGATAATTCCAGCTTTCTTCAAAGTCATGTTTCAAGATTATATTCGTTCACTGATAATAAAATTTCCCTTTTTTCTGATTCTTTTAGTCTGAATTGTTGTTTGTTTGTTTTTTTGTTTTAAAGGGTGAGTTTCTATTTTGTTCATTATCCAAAATCAATATTTTTTTCAATCAAACAATCATCGACTTGTTATTTTTTCTTCGTATTTTCCATTTTTGTTATTTAATTTTTGATGGATGTCATTTTTTTTGGATGCCCAAACAAGAATTCTTGAACAGCGAACAACTCTAATATTTTACGTTGGGATCTTTCGATACGGGATTCAAAATATCTTGGGTTAAGACCACGGTTTATTATGTTCTTGAGTCGTATATTTTTCGAATTCAATGTTCTTTTTGTGCATCAATTTTGAAGAATTTATGTAGAATTTTTCAATTCTTTCAAACTTACAATCAGTTGTTTGTAACTGCAATCTTCAATTGATTGTTTATATTCATATTTCCCATTTTTATAGTTTTAATTTTATAATTTTAAATTTTAGATTTAGAATTTCAATTATTTGTGATGATATGCATCAATTATATGTATGATATGTACGGTTATATGTGATGATATATGTCAGTTATATACGATAATAAATTAAATTACAGGGTGCATCTGGTACATGGTATACTCTCTCATATACACCTAATGATAAAACTTTTAACCCATCTAATCTGATTTGTACTTTTTTGTACACTTTTTTGTTACCTTTTTGTGTCGCATTCGCGTGTGTTTTGCTTGCATTTATGGGTTTTAGGAGTCATTTTGGCCTATTTTGTTAGTTTTAGTTTTTTATAACTTTTGTGCGGTTTTTAGTTGTTTTTCGTACATTTTTACCCTTTTTTGTATTTTTGGCCGTAGGATGACCAAGCGGGTCCCGCGCACGTTTGGAGGGATCCCACTCGACTCGGAATGGAACGGACAAGCAAGGGAACACAACGCATATGAGGACAACAGCCAATGGACGTTTAGAGCGGAAACGAGAAAACCGAGCCGGATGCAGCCATTCCAGTCGATCGCCTGATCGTCCAGTCGATCGACTGACACAACCAAGATCGACTGCTCGGCAGTAGGTTCGGGAATTTTCAGCGAAGCAGTCGATCGACTGACCCTTAGTCGATCGACTGCTCCTCACTCGATCGACTGAGTCGCAGTCCAACTCGTGATTTCGGTCCATTTTGACGATCTTGCCCCTGCATTTTTGTATAAATAGACCCATCTTTCTCCAACCTTATCCAAACTTTCTTGGTGGAATCTGGGGCTTGCTTCATTTCCTCCAAGCCTTTACCTTTCCCTTGCCATGTAAACCCTAGTTTAAGTTCTTAGCTTAAGTAGTTAGTTAGTTAGTTAGTTATTTTTAAGCAGGTGTTGGAGTGAGTGACACCTTCTTCATTTGTGGTGCTTGTTGTTTGAAGATTTGAAACTTTGAATTTAATGCAATTTGATAGTGTTCTTTCCCTTAATTATTATGCTTGTTCTAGATTAATTGTTCTTGTTTTTGTGTTGGATATTAGATTTAGTTTGTTTTGTTGTTCATTGATTTTTGAATCCTCCTTTAAATTTTCTAGCTTGTAGTTTTTGTTGTTCTTGCAAACTCCATTGATGCACTCTCATTTCAAGCTTTTTACTTCTTTTAGTTAGACAAACATTTGGCTCTTGAAAGATGTATGAGTTTTTTTCCTCTTTGGTAATTTGTCTTATTCAATTTAAAAGTCTTTGACTTTTCTCAAATTCAAATGCTTGATTTTCCCTCCATGAATTCTCTTTTAATTGTAAGCTTTATTTGATGCAATTAGTTTAGTAATTAGGGGTTTAGGGTTTAGATTCGTTTAGAACCATTAATCGAAGCTTGTCGAGAAGTGGGATTGACGACCCCTACACTTGGTCGACAATTTGGGATTGACAACCCCGAATCGTGGATTAAGTGCTCGGCAAAAACCGATTAATCGTGGAGACGAACCGAACACCCTAAACCCTCATTTTTATTATTTTCATTAAAGTCTCCTTTTAAATTCAAGTTTTAGCATAAAACTCAAACCAAACCAATGACTTAATGCTTTCTTAGTTTAGATTAGTGTAATTTTGGTTTAGCAAGAGAGTAAGTAAAAACACCGACCGCCGATTATATTTATCCTCGAGAGACACGACTCGAGAAAGCTTACCGCTCTACAATCGACTCCGTACTATTGCAGAGATGATTTCTTAGAGTGCTAAGAAATCTTCGATCAAATTTTGGCGCCGTTGCCGGGGATATATTAAGGCAAAAGGTGTTTTTTATTATTTCTCTTGTTATCTTAGTTAGTAGTTAGTTTAAATTGTTGTTTTACTTTCAATGCTCGTAATCCTTTGTTGAGTGTTGTGTTTGCAAGGTACTCATTCGGGGAGCCCGATGCCACCGGACTACACTCATGATGATCAAAGGATGCCTCTGCCGCTCGATTAATCCGGCCGAGGATGGCAAACTACCGAGCTAGTTTGTCATACGGCGACCCTTATATCCAAACTCCCAAATATCCAAACCCTTACATCCAAACTCCCGAGTATCCAAATTCGTACACCACTCCCCCATGCTATCGGGTCCCCTCGACTTACGATGACCCTAACGCTTCGATCGGTGAAGAATGGGCCCCCTCTTTCGATTATTCCGGCCCAAACCCTCCATATTCTCCCCCGATTTCATATCCCCATAACCCGAGCATGGATCCGTATGCACCGACTCGTGGTCTTTATGATCCGGATTTTGACGATCCATATGCTCAACTCGCCCCGCCTTCTTCTTAGCCAAGCTTTGACTCGTATGCTCCCCAAATTCATGATTCATATTCTTGGAGCTACGACTTTTACGACCTACCCACCTCGAGTTCGTATACCTCGAACGATAATCCGTACGCCTCACTTTCTCAAGATTCGTCTATGCCCCAACTCCCGGACTTTGAGCCTCTCTCATCCGAGCTCGTGGAGGTGATTCGACAATTGGATGAATGCCTTGCTCGCATGGAGACTCAAGTAGAGCAAATTGCCAACGAAGTGGACGAGCTTAAGAGACCATGTCTTGACGAGATGCCCATCTTTGATGTGGTGGTTCCCACGGTCGTTGACGGCAATTCGAGTTTTGACGGTCTTTTGAAAGAGGTTTGCACGGAGGTGGAGATAGAGGGTGAGGAGATTGGGTCGGAGATTAGCATTGCCCCTCTCGTGTTTTGTGAAGATGTTGAAGTGGAAAGTGAGGGGGAGTCGCCTTTGGGGATTCCAACGGCACTTGGAATGTTGAATTCACTCGCTCTTGGTGAGAATGATGAAGTTGTGACATTTTTGGAGGATGTGAAGTTGATCGAGCCTCTTTTACCACCACCCGACGCCGTTTGTTTACTTGATCAAGAGGTGGTGGAAGAGGTAGTTGGGGTTGAGTGGAGACTATGATCGGGAAGACGAAGGAGTACGTCGACCCATTTTGGGATGATCACGTTTGGGTGGTCGACTACTCACTCTTCCGACCCCTGAAGCAAGCCCGCTCTTTTATTGCTTTGACCTACCGGCTTGCTCGACTTGCCCGCCTTGGTGATCTTTGTCACCCGGTGTGTCATTTGTATAAACCATCGAGCTATAGACATTAAAGTAGCGCTTATTGGGAGGCAACCCAATTTGTAAAAAAAAAAAAAAAAAAGAGAAATCCAAAAAAAAAAATATTCGTATTTTGTTTTTGCAACCCTCTGTTTGTTCATTTCTTGTAGGTTGCTTGTCTCGACTCCCAGAGAGGACTTATGCACGACCACATCACCACAAGCTCAGAGATAGGGGCGTTTCCTTCTCCCTTACACTTTTTACCGCATTTTTCTAGCTTAATATGCAATGAGGACATTGCTAGGTTTTAAGTGTGGGGTGGTGGTTAGGGTTCGTCTTAGGATTTTTAAGTTGATGCATGCTTGCTTGTGTTAATTTGAGTAGCGTGTGTGTTATTTTTGCTTGGATCCTTGGCGAAGTGACGCGAATTTGATGATTTGGTTAGGGAGTTTAGATTTTCGATCGGATTTAGTGTACTTAGGTAATTTGACTTGTTGGGAACTTTATTCGGCTTTAGCTTCGTGCTATCCTTGAGCTCATTTAGAACTAGTGCCTCAACTAGCCTCGTCGTCGAACACTCTCTATAGGATTTTGTTTTGTATTTTGAAGTCGTCAATTTCTCCATGTGTTCGATCGAAAACATTGTAAGTTGCTAGTAGCAACGAGTGGTCGGAGCCGTTGATTTCTCTTTGTATATATCTTGTATTTAAGTGCCTTATTTTCTTGGGTACCAAAAAGAGAAAAAAAAAACAAATCCAAAAAAAGAAGAAAACGAAAAAAAATGATGATGAATAAACAAGGATAAGTTATAAATCCTTGTAGTTACTAAGTAATATAGCTCCTCTTTTTCCTTTTTTAGATTTTGTTTGTTAAAGAGAGTTGTGGACGATCGGCTAGTAGGGAGCCGATTAACGGTTCGACCGTGGATAGACCTTAGCCGGGGCAAGGACGAGGGGACCGACTTGGAGGGTTACCTAGTACTTTTAGGTTTCGGGAGTCGATCTAAACTTTCTTTGTCAAGACATCTTTGTCGTCCTTTTAGCCGAGATAACGAGCATTAGCATACAACCCCTCAAATTAGGTTTTTTTGCATTAGATTAGGATCACCCGGTGGTAGTTTTGTAATTCTAGATTAGTATTGCTTGAGGACAAGCAATCATTCTAAGTGTGGGGTGGTTGATTTGTACTTTTTTGTACACTTTTTCGTTACCTTTTTGTGTCTCATTCCCGTGTGTTTTGCTTGAATTTATGGGTTTTAGGAGTCATTTTGGCCTATTTTGTTAGTTTTAGGTTTTTATAACTTTTGTGCGATTTTTAGTAGTTTTTCGTACATTTTTACCCTTTTTCGTATTTTTGGCTGTAGGATGACCAAGCAGGTCCCGTGCACATTTGGAGGCATCCACTCGACTCGGGTTGGAATGGACAAGCAAGGGAACACAGCGCGTACGAGGAGCAACAGCCGGCGAATGTTTAGAGCGGAAACGAGAAAACCGAGCCGGATGCAGCTGTTCCATTCGATCGACGTCCAGTCGATCGACTGACACAGCCAAGATCAACTGCTCGGCATTAGGTTCGGGAATTTTGGGTGAAGTAGTAGATCGACTGAGTCGCATCCAACTCGTGATTTTGGTCTATTTTGACGATCTTGCCCCTGTATTTTTGTATAAATAGACCCATCTTTCTCCAACCTTTCTTAGTGGAATTTGGGGCTTGCTCCATTTCCTCCAAACCTTTACCTTTCCCTTTCCATGTAAACCCTAGTTTAAATTCTTAGCTTAAGTAGTTAGTTAAGTTAGTTAGTTGTTTTTAAGCAAGTGTTGGAGTGAGTGACACCTCCTTCATTTATGGTGCTTGTTGTTTGAAGATTTGAAGCTTTGAGTTTAATGCAATTTGGTAGTGTTCTTTCCCTTAATTATTATGCTTGTTCTAGATTATTTGTTCTTGTTGTTGTGTTGGATATTAAATTTAGTTGGTTTTGTTGTTCATTGCTTTTGAAATCCTCCTTTAAGTTTTCTAGCTTATAGTTTTTGTTGTTCTTGCAAACTCCATTGATGCACTCTCTTTTCAAGCTTTTTACTTCTTTTAGTTAGGCAAACTTTTGGTTCTTGAAAGATGTATGAGTTTTTTTCCTCTTTGGTAATTTGTCTTATTCAATTTAAAAGCCTTTGACTTTTCTCAAATTCAAATGCTTGATTTTCCCTCCATGAATTCTCTTTTAATTGTAAGCTTTATTTGATGCAATTGGTTTAGTAATTACGGGTTTAGGGTTTAGGTTCGTTTAGAACCATTAATCGGAGCTTGTCGAGAAGTGGGATTGACGACCCCTACACTTGGTCGACAATTTGGGATTGACAACCCCGAATCGTGGATTATATAAAAGTAAGGTATATATAACTAGTATGAAATTCATACTATGATCAATTTCAAAATCTTTATTGTACAAAGCATAAACCTTTTCAACATATAATTTACATAAAAAATAATTCAGTAGTAGTATGAAATGAACTCATACCACTAAAGAAAAGAAAAAAAAACTACAGATCTTTGAATCCAAATAGATGTTCCAATAATCTTTACATGTCAAAACTAGAAATTTTCTCATATGTTCAGAAAAATGAGAGGATTGAGATTTGGTCAAAAAATATCATACTACTCTGTCCATTTTCAACAATAAATCATGCCAAGTGAAACCCATACTGTATATTCAATTATTTTTGAGAAAAAAAAAAGGGCATAAACTTGACAAAATAATTCACCAACAAAATTGTGGGAAAAAAAAGGTTGTCTAAAATATTTCCATATGGAATCGAGATATCAGTGA
>BMAC01000210.1:1217041-1222440 GCA_014905375.1 Phtheirospermum japonicum | reverse complement strand
TTTCTCCGCAATAGTACGGAGTCGATTGTAGAGCGGTAAGGCTTTCCCGAGTCGTGTCTCTCGAGGATAGATATAATCGGCGGTCGGTGTTTTTACTTACTCTCTTGTTAATCTAAATTACACTAATCTAAACTAAGAAAGCATTAAGTCATTGGTTTGGTTTGAGTTTATGTAAACTTATTTAAAAGGAAGACTTTAATGAAAATAATGAAAATGAGGGTTTAGGGTGTTCGGTTCGTCTCCACGATTAATCGGTTTTTGCCGAGCACTCTGTAATCCAAATTACATACTACCTTGACAAATCCATACTTGCCTTGATAGTTCCCTGCCAATCGAAATGAGTTGTCATCTGTAGTAGTTTTTTTTTTTTAATTTAAGTTCTGGAATCAAGCTAAAGATGTTGACTTTATACTATCCAGTGAATTATGACATTCATGTGACATATATGGTTACCTTTTTTTTTAAATGGTGTGGAATATGGATATAACTGTATGTAATATGAGTTCTTTTTTTCTTTTTTTTGGTCTGGGCAATTAATAGTGTAGTATGTAATGAGTTGTGAGTCCATACTACTTTCCTCCTATTTCATAAATACTGTCTGACCAAAATAACGTGTGATGTTCTTTATTACACCCTACTAATTTTGTGTGAAGCACTTCCGTATGCATTTAGTGTGTTGATGTAATCTTAAACTACTTTTAGTTAAAATTAAGTTAACTAAACTCATATTCGTACTAATTTGATATTATGAATACTAGTATGTGATACTATAAATACATATACTAATTTTGTGTGAAGCAAGGCATTATGTCATTTATGTGTTGATGTGAATATTTCAACAAATATTTTTGTATGAAATTCATTGTGTGTCTGAGAAGTATGTAATTATGGTTGTAGTATAGAATTTATAATGTCATAAGAATTTCATACTTTCATGACAAATCCAATACAGGTATGCAATAAGGTACTGAATGAGTAGGTAGTATGCGATTAGATACTAAATTGCATGAGATATTTTAACTCAATTGGTAAGAAATATGATTTCATTTAATACCGGTGTTGTGTTATATTGGTAGTATGGAATTACACCCAGTTGAGAAGCGTGTCAGTATGTATTTTTCCGAAGAAAAAAAAACTAGATTTTTTTTGAATCACTGAGTTTTTGATAAAATGGAAGTATGGATTAGGTGGCAGTATGTATTATATATTGTAACCTAGATTCCATAGTGCATGTACCTCTTGTCACATATTCAAATAGGTAAGTGGTCGAAATGGCCAAGGTATTAATCAAGAACCTCGAAATCAAAGTTGAACACAAGACGTCCACTCAAAGATAAGAGTAATTGAACTGGGATTTAATACTTGGAGTAATTTATTTGGGCAGCGTTGATCATGATGCTTACCAAGCAGAGTGTTGCTTTTGTTTTCTAGTTTGGGTAATATAGACATTTTAGCTTGTGACTTTTGTGTATTTGGTATATATTTGACTTGATTGGGAATAAACAAATTCACATGATTATTTGGTAATTAATGTCGTTGAAAATATAGTAAGTGGGAATCTTCTCTCAAGTTTATGATACAAGTTTAGTAAAATTCACTTTTAGATTAAGATTTGGAGATCGCAAAATTTATATCATGCAATAATATTGGGTCTAAGACTTGCATTCCACGCATGACATTAAGTCATTCAGATAAGTAGGGTGACATTCAAATTTTAGATAAGACAGTTTCTATTTATTATTTGTTTCACAATGAATATAACAGTAATCAGGGAAAAACTATTTCCAACATTGACTTATACTTGTCAAGACCTTCAGTCATGATCAGTTTATGTTGCAATTTATCGAGTTAAAAGTCATAAATGGTTGAAGATTATTTGCTGGGACGAAGATGATATCATTGTAAATAATACAACTAATGTATATAAAGAAGTTTTCCAGAATTTAAAGTGAACAACATGTTTTTCTTTTTGATATTAATAATTCACATTTTAAGTTTTATAATTATTTTTGATAAATTTTACATTTTTTTTATTTCTTATATTTACCCGTGAAAATCGCGGGTTTCACACCAGTGATTTACATAATTTCTTGTGCAGTTGAGTTGGAAATTATTTACTGAGCAAGTTAAAAAAAAATACGTAACATGTCAACAAGATAATTAAATATACATATAACATAATAATAATAATAATTCCAAAAATAAAGATTGACCCAAATGAGCTAATGAATTATTAAAACTCTACCCTGTTTGTTCATGTTGTTGACACCCTAACCTATGTGTCAGTTAGCCATTGCTTCGCATGACATGTGTCATTACTTGGTAGATCCGGATGCTGAGTTGTCAGCTTCTGATGATTTGTGTTAAAATGCTACATTATTTGAGATTTTTAGCCTAGGTATAAATAACAAAAAAATTCTATTTTTTTCATTTGCAGTCCAAAACCAGGGCTTTGTCCCCTCTCTCCCTCCCGCCTCTCTCTGGAAGGAATATTTTTTGTAGCCGTTGTTCCTAAAAAAATAATTTTGTCCAACGTGAAACATATTCGGTATGAATTATCCTACACGGTTTGATTCGGTTCAATAATCCCGTCTAAAAATAAGAAATGGTTTGTTCTTATGCTCTATGTTTTGAGATTCAAATTTTCATCTCATAATTAATTTTTTTTTGAACTAAATTGTTGGTTCGAATATTTTATTGATCTTTTAATTCGTAGATGACTGATTTTGTAATTGATTTTTACGGATCAGTTAAGTCAATTTTTAGGAATATTGAATCTGATTATTCTTTTTCTTAATTTCTTTTCTCTGACTTTGCAATTGTTCTAGATCCTACCATTTTGAAGATGAATACTTAGTTATTATTATCTTAAGTAATTACATACAGATTTGTTTGGAATATTTTACATGTATAGATTTGCTTCATATTGCCTTTTCTTTCCCTAAACTGTGCAGCAAATGCCCCAGTGAAGATAATTTGTGTTCTGGTAATATGCTCAATGCTTCTATTTTCTTGAATGACTAACGTGCGACACTCTTACTAAAGATATCTATCTGCTGAGCCATGTGTTCTCTAAATCTTACAGCTTATTGTTGCCTGTAATATGAGTAATATTACCACAACTCTTCTATAACCAATAATTATGAACTTTCTCAAGAGTCAAGCAAATTGAGGAAGTGAAGACTTTCAAAGTTCTCTTGATAGATGTACATATCAAAGAGAGGTATAGACTTTAGGGGGGGTCTCAACATAGGCGTGTTGTACTCTTTTTCCTTAGACCAAGTTTTATTTTTTCCATTGGATTTTGTTATTTGGAAAGGTTTTAACGAGGCAACAATGAAACACCATTTCACTCTTTGACTTGGCACAAGAGGGAGTGTTGAAGGAAAAACACAATTAGTGTGCCTTCGTCAATAAGTAACTGATGTAGGACAGTTTAGGTATTTGTTATCTTTATGTATTATGGATACATGTATTTGATATCCTATATAAAGGGAGTCTTTGATGAATAAGAGAACCCTAATTTCTACCGTCTCCATCTATCGTCTCCTTTGTATCTTCTTCTTTTCTGCTTTTCCTTCTCCATCCATCGTCTCCTTTGATGAACTTATTATTGTTATTATTATTATTATTATTATTATTATTATTATTATTATTATTATTATTATTATTATTCTGGCCTTATCAAATGCCTACAAAAAAAAATTAAAAAAAAAGAGAATATCTCTCTCCAAAATAGTATTGTAAGTTTATTGAGAAATAGCAAGTAAATATTTTTAACGAGATTGATAATAGAAATAATAATTATATTTACAATGCTAACATTTCTTAAAAAATAAGAAATTACATAAACGTTATTATTTTAAACATGTACTGTTTTGTTTTTTACCTAGCTTATCAACTAAATCTATCAAACGTTTTTATTTAAATAACCTAACTTTTTAACTATCAACTCTCAACAAATTTATTAGCCATTGGCTAAATTTTCAGACATTAATTAGCTTATCATTTATGTTTGTCATTTGAAAAGAAAAGACAAAGAAAAAAAAATTGAAAGGAGAATCAATAAAATTTAGGAAATAGACAAGATAAAATGCCAATAATTACTATCTTTTTTTTAAATCTTAGTTTACCTTTAGGTTGTTTTTTCTTTCTTTTTCATTTATACGATTTTTAGTCTTTCTTACATTATGAGTTAGATTCATTCTCAAAAATACGAGACTTTAACCAGAACTAACATTTTGTTATTATGGAATATCTAAAATTTATTTAGGATCTTTTATATAATTTATTTGTGTCATATAATTGGAATATCTCCTTGAATCAATTTATTCCCTAAAAAATATTTATGTACTTTCATTCTGATTCATCTCTCTCCATAGAATCCTATCAAATCAACTCAAATAATCAAAATCTTGAGATTGACACTCGAGGGAAGGGTAGTAAGGCGCATAAACCCAACTCTAAAACCCCTTGTTGTCTTTTTATTTGTTGTGTATTTTATACGTGCTATTGAATATTTATGAATAATTTTGTAATGTATATTTACGTATTCATTTTTCCTTTATCTTTTTAATTTTTGCATCTCTCTTACAAACAAACAAAAAAAAAATATATGATTGTCAGTCCCATATTTATATTACGGTGTTTATCTCATTATTTATATGTGATTGTTAATTTCAACTGAGCATTATTTGATTTTTGGTCTGGTGAACTTAGTGGTACCATGTGGAGTGGATATTATATCTCTTTTCAGTGACTTAGACTTTAATTTATAATTCGGAGCTTTCATATTTATTGTATTGATATTTGAATTCCAACTTGGTTTTGAGTTTTATGTTTCCATTTAGTGGTATCATGGTTCCATTTGTCTTTTGAATTTCTTATTTGCATTATGAGTTCAAAATTCAAGAGATTGAAAAACATAACCTGTGTAATAGGCTTATTTTTATCCTCTTGTTTGGGTGCTAATTTGTTGTTATTGTTTATTCAATTATTTTTTTGTTTATTTCTTTTTTTTTATATACTGGTATCAATCATGTTTATGTGCTGATTTATTACTTGTTTTTGAGGGTTTCGTTCATTTGAATATTACATGCATCTGGCAGTGAATAAATCACTATTGGCATTTACTAGTTTNTTTTGTGCTGTGTATATGTATAATTGAATATGAATATTAAAATGAGATTATGGAATAAAACTATGAAACAAAAGGTAGAAGTACAAAACTAAACTTGATTTTTGGTAGGTTTTCTAGTGAGAAATCACACAGGTGATATGGTATATTCACAAATCTTATACATAGTTGTCTTTTTCTCATAATTGTGCATAAATCACACTTGCTACTTGGTGAGAATAAAAATATTTCATTCCATCCAAAAGAAGGGGGAAATGATTAT
>BMAC01000210.1:1202041-1212041 GCA_014905375.1 Phtheirospermum japonicum | reverse complement strand
GCACGTCAATCTTGGGCGAAGATTGAATCCCAAATGAGAATTCGATATTTTGGACGCGTTGTTCTTCGATCCTTGATCTCTATTTTCAAATCTCGTTATGAGATGTGGGATTATTGTTATTGTAAGATAAGGAACCTTAGGTAGTCGTGTATCTCTCCAAAAATCCAAAATATGGAGGGTTTATATAGATATTGCAAGTCTTGGCGCACAAGAAACCCTAAAATCCGAATTCTGGGCCGGTGCGTCGACTGACGCATGCCGGTGCTCGGCGTCGCCGCTGCCTGGGTGTGCGCGTCAACTAGGCGTGTGCGTCGACTGACGCGGGCTTGCATCGACGCTTCAGAAAGTTGCGTCGACTGACGCCCCTTCAATCGACGCTTCAGAATGTTGCGTCGACTGACGCCCCTTCAATCGACGCTTCAGAATGTAGCGTCGGCAGTGCGTCGACTGACGCGGATCATGGCTCGCGTCGACGCTCGTGTCAGTCGATGCGACAAAGCGTCTGTATCCGTTTCTCGATCTTTTGCTACTCGTTTCACCGGAATGCTCGTTCTCCTATTCTTGAACATCGAACTTCATCTATTATGCTCTGAACTCTTCCGGTTACTTAGCTGTAAGGTGAAAACAACGAAATATCACCTATTTGCATCAATTACGATTAAAATACGGTAAAATAAGTCAGAACTATAAAAATACGGAATTATGCTTAAATCGTCCAACTTATACCAAAAACAAATAGAAAAACGTACTAAAATACTAATAAAAATAAGGACAAATCTACTCTAATCAACTACCCCACGCTTTATTGGTTTTTTCGTCCTCGAACAAACGATAATTTCAAAGTATAACTAGAATGAAAATCAGTTCAAGCAAAGAGTCGTGTTGTGCTACATACATAATTTTGAAAATATAGGTACAAATTACGCAACTTCAAACACTTGACCATATTACATTGTCGCTTCAAAATAAAATCATGCTTCCTCACGAAGGATAATATATATGTGTACGCTCAAAGCACTCAAGTATTTTCTACATGGGACGTGTATACACCTTAATCATGCAATTACAAGCACAATAAATAAGCACAGAAAATCAATCTCTTTTCAATCGCAAATTAAGTGTGCTGTCACTACTAAGAATCAGTAAAGGTCTTCACGGGTTGTAGTGTAAGGCTCTTTAGACGGGTATGGAATATATAAGTCGTGTGGCTAATCGCTCACTCAACCTAATCTAATCAAGAAGCAAATTGCTTCACCTCATACAAAAATAAAAACCTCACTAACACTCATAACGTAGCCTTTTAAATATAGGCTATTTCCCAACTCGCAAACCGTAAAATCGACTTGATGCTCAAAAATCACTTAATCACAACACTTTTGCCTCTTAAACATAAGGCTTCATAAAATAAACAATAAAATTCAAGCCTTAATAAGCGCGTAGGCAATTAATCAACACTATCCACCATCCTATTATTTTTTTATTTATTTCCCCCTTTTTTTCTTTTTATGGGGTATTTATTTTTATTTTTTTATTTTTATTTTTTTTGGATGGTGGTCCTTAATTACAAAAATATAAAAATCATAAATTTCTAATAAAATTTCCAAGACACTAATAACCAATAAAAATACGAACTCCTACCCCACGCTTTTAATGGGTTCGTAGGGATCTCAAAAACACTCATGGCTAAAGGAAATGGATTATTTGGCTATGATTGGCTCATTCATAATTTATAGTGGCTAAAAATATATGGATATGGCCGGAATATGGTTTTTCATGTGCCTTAACCTCATTTTCAAAGTCAACTACACACAACGGTTTCAAAGAGATATCAAGATTGAAACTTATTCAAGTGCATGCAAAGATAATAATCACTCAGGCCACTCATTGGCTTTTTTGCATGAAAAAGTTTTGAATTAACGTTGTTTTTAAGGTTTTGTGAAATCAATTGCATCCAAGTACCTTTTTACAACATATAAATAATTTTGAAAAATTTATGCACTTATGCACGCTCAAAAGACTAGAACAAATAATCAAACATAATTAACTTTGACAGGCAAGCCATACAAACAAAAATAAGCGTAGAAATAGCGATCAATCACATCAAAAAAATATGCATTTCAAAACAAAAGACATCAAATTGCACTAACCATACTCAACCACCCCCCTCCCTAAAAACTTGGCAATCTCCTGATTGTCATAAATATTAAAGAAAATAAGAGTATGGGAGATAAGAAAACATCCCTGAAAATTCGATGGCCGAGTCTCTCTAAAAACGCATGTGCAATTATCCTTTGTCTTAGATCGCGTGACTAGATTGTCCCGAACAAACCTATAAACAAAAATAAACAAACAAAACATGATTGTGATCAATTGCGATGTGCAAGTGCCCGGTGGCATCTCTTTTTAGATTTGAAACGGCCGGATTGCGGCCAACGTCGTAAATGGCTGGGTTGCAGCTCATCCAAAAGTTGCCGGGCTGCGGCTAACTTGGGTCGGATTGCAACCTCGATCGACGAAATTATCGTTATCCCTGATTGCTGCGGTAAGCGGTAGGTTCAGTGGTTGATCGTCAACGTTAACGCCTCGAGTGGAACTAGCGGTAAGGCCTTGCGGTAGCGAGCTTCCGCTATATAACCGTTATCCAGAATAAGCGATTTATCATATTTTCTGCACATCAACACACACATAAACGTACCACGGTAATTGACACAATACTAAAAGACAGAAATAAAATAAAAGAAAAGAAAGAAAATAAAACGAAAACTAACCAACGCTTGGGTTGCCTCCCAAGAAGCGCAACATTTAACGTCATATGCTCGACGAAATTACTTGATCAAATCCTAGCTCGTGGTGGGTCCACGAGCTCCTTCTTGCTTCTATCTCGACTCTTCATATATTTTTCATAATAAGGCTTAAGTCGATGCTTGTGGACTTGGAATCCCGTCTTTTCATTCTCATCGTATAGAGTGGCGACTCCATACTTGTGTTCATGGGTAGTTCTGTAAGGGTATTGATGCTTGGGTGTACTGTCAAGTTTAAGCATAATCTGATATTCAATCTCCCTTTTAGGTGGTAGGCCCTTGGGTTCCTCAAACACATCTGAAAACCTATCTAATAATTCATTGAAGGCTGGGTTGTCCTCTTTCTCAGGTTTCTGTAAAGCAACCCAATAGGCTTCCTGTATTCCTTCTCCACAATCCTCATGTAACAATTTGTAGAGGGCTGGTCCTGAGATGAGCTTAAGTTCAACCTGTGCAGTAATAGCTTGGAGTTTGACTCTCTTCTGTCCAGTGTTTAATATCATAGTCATCTTATCATAATCCAATTCTATAGAGGTGCAAGATTTTAGCCAATCTCCCCCCAATATCAAATCATACCCCTCATGCTTCAACAACCTTATTGGGTAACTGAATTTCTACCCCTGCATACTCCACTGAAATTCTTCTGTCCTGTGAGAACTCACCATCTTCTGCCCATTAGCTACTTTCACTAGGACTGGTTTTACTGGCTCCAACTTACATCCAAGCTTGCTTGTTGTCCCTTCCTGCATAAAACTTAGGGTGCTCCCTGAGTCAATAAGTATGTGGAGTTGGTGTTCTCCACAATAGCCCACCATTCTCATAGTAGTTGATCCAGCTTCACCACACATTGTGTTTAAGGTCATCTGTACCTCCTCTGATTCTGGTGGTATTTCTTCAGATAATATCAGGTTATCCTGAGCTTGTGAATAGCTCATTTCATCTTCCTCTGTCATAATCATATAGTTGACCCTGTTTTTGCACCTGTGTCCATAGGTAAATTGCTCATCACAGTTGTAGCAAAGGCCCTTTTCTCTCCTAGCAGCCATCTCACTGGTAGTTAACAGCTTAACTGGCCCCCTGCTGCTCTGGGGTATCATTGTCCTAATAGAAGTGGATGGGGTGATATCAACCCTAGCCTTTGAGGGTGGGTAGGTACCTTGGCTGATTCCTGTAGACTGCCTCAGCTTTCTAGTAATAGCCTCAAGGGTTAGTAACTGCTTCCTGCCCAATTCAATGGTTTGCTGTAGGGTGTGGGGATTAAACATGGTGATAAAGGCCTGTAGTTCATCATTCAATCCACTAACAAAGCTTGCAATGAAATATTCTTCAAAAAAATGCCCATGAGTTCCCAACATCATACATGATTTAAGTTCTTCAAATTTTTCCACATACTCTTCATAATTTTCCTGGAATTTCTGTTTATTAAATTCTGCAATAATCTTTGACTCCTTTAATTCTTCAAACCTAGCAGAAATTAGCTCAACAAACTGAGCCCATGAGACATCACCCAATCTGTTTTCCCAATGTCGATACCATAAAGCTACCTTTCCTTCCAGGTGCATAATAGCTAGGTTTGCTCTTTGTTCAGCATTTTCGTGCGTTTATTTGCAAATACTATGCCTAAGGCGTAGGTTAATTACAAAAAAAAATGTTTGAAAATTATATGATACACCCTGAGGTTGTTATTTCTATAATTATTATCCTTCTATTTTGAAAATCTTTAATTATCCTTCAAACATACCCCGAGGTTGTTATTTCTATAATTATTGTCCTTCTATTTTGAAAATCTTTAATTATCCTTCAAACATAGCAATATTGTCTATTTTCAACTATAGACATATTATGATCCTCCGACTCAACTGAAATCTTCAACGAGACATCTTTGTATTGTGGACAGATCTTTGTGCATCTTACTGATACGACAGCATACCTTCATAATTAATTTAAAATTAGGCTAAAACTCAAGGATAACTTTTGAAATTAATTCAAAATAAATATATTAAACTTAATTGTCATCATTCACCATTTCAGGATTTTGGCTCCAACAACATACATTCTTTTTTCTTCTACTCTTCCTGTTATCGCCTTTGGCGAGCAATTCATTTGGGAAATAAATAATTTTATTAAATCAAGAAAAATAAAAGATTACACATTCAAAGATTACAGAATTTGAAATAGTTGCACAGTGAAACTGTTGTATATAGTTCTATTTTATAGAAATTGTAGAAGGATAGAATGAGACTTGAGGAAGAAGATAGGAATAAGGGAGAGAAAATAATGAATTGATACTCCAAAAACTGTTTTCATTCTGCATACATCATCCGTTAAATAATCCCCTGATCAAAACCATTTAGGACCACAACAAATATCCCAAACGGTTTCCACATACGACAACAATAATGAAATTGGAAAATAACATATAATTACTAAACTGCCCTTCGTAATTCTTCCTAATCATGCTGGCCACGGTGCCTTCTCCAATCGCCACGTGTCCTCAACTTATTGGCCACCAAAAGGTCTCCAATTTGACCGCTAATGCCTTGCTCGTAATTCCCATTTTCCATCCGTTCCTTTTCCAAATTAGGGTTCGAGTCTTCTTCCCCAATTTCCTGCAATTTCTGATCCATAACTACAACAATGAAATTTGATTAGATAAAAATAATAAACGTTACAATTTCAAACATGACAAATTAAGCATAGTACATAGTTGCACACTCAGACTAAGGTCATTCCAATCTCATTTTACTACACATTTGAGTACTAATACATTAGCGATGCATCAATTGAGAACTGCTTCCATCTTCTTCCACAATGGTGGCACATCATACAAATAATATATGCGTGATGCATCATCATCATATTCCTTTATTTAAAAAAAGTTAGTAATTTAAATGAAACCAAAACAAACTACATAATTATTTGTAAATAGATGTGTGGACTTTACATAGGCTGGAGAGACATTATTATTGATGGTGGTATCAATACAAATCAATCCACATTCTTCATAAGAAAAACGAAATGCAGCTTTGTCAACTACTAATGCCGTGCCATTGTGTTGTCTATTCACTTGAATAATTCCACAACTCGTGTTTTTATGAATTGTGTTATCTTGTCATCTGGTACAATATGTCACAGGACACTAAAAATTATTGTCCACACACACATCAATTAAATGCAGCTTTGCCAACTACTATTGTTGTGTCATTGTGTTGTCTACTCACTTGAATAGTTGCACGACTCGTATTTTGATGAATAATTGCACGAATCGTATTTTAAGTTTATATTTTTTATATTTATTTTTTTTTGTAATAAATTTATATAACTCGTATTTTTCTTAAATAAATATTTAAAATTCTAATAAATTATTTTAAAATATTATAAATAAGAATTAACTCAACTTATATAGATTTCTCCTAATTAGACATAATTTATTTAGTTTTTTATATTATAAGAATAAAATTAAATTAGGTAACATGTAATAAAAGTAAAATATTGAATTAGGAAAAATATAATATTAGAAAAATATTATATTAAGTAAAATATAATAAAACAAAATTACTAAATTAGGTAAATATTAGGCTCGGATGACACCGAAAGACTATAATTCTTTGAAAAGCTAACGAAGCGTGAGAAGCAGACACGTAGGATAGGAAAATTTTGCATTAATGTACAGAAAATATATATACTAGTTTAACGCCCGCATACTATTCACAATTTGGAAAATAGTAACGTTCATTACAAATATCAAAAGAATAATATTGAAAATGATACACACAAATTGTAATATTATTAGTTCTATTTATAGGAAGATTGTTTTTCACAATAAATAATTTTTACACACAAATTAGAACGTTGTTTGTTCTAATTACAGTAAGACTGATTTCACAATAAATAATTTTTGTATTTTTATCCGAAAGTCACTAAGTAGTTGTAAAGTATAGAGCATATCCTAGACTTGATAGGAAAATTCGTACAAAGTTGAGTTTGTAAAATGTAAATCATACAACACCCGCGTGTCATATGTGAATACTGATATAAAAATTTAAAATTCATAAGAACTGATAATTCTATTAAAGAATATCGTATATCCAACTCGTAGTGTAATATTATTCCATTATTTTTTTATTTTTATTTTGCGTAAGACACTAATTTGTTCATGTGGATATATAATGTGTGTATCAATAAATTATATTGGGATTAGATAAGGAGATTTATAATATATTTAATATATATTTTCCTAAGCGTAGTAATTTATTATTTATTATTTTAATTTTTTGTTTCCCTTTCCCTTTATTTTTTTTATTTTCTGGTGTAACAATAGTTTTTCATATAAATTTTTTTAATGTTATTCTCAATGGTTTTATTAGGATTAGATAAGAAAATTAAGTTTTTATTATTTATATTTATTTCCCCTTTGTAATAATTTTATATAACTCGTATTTTTTAAAATAGTATATTTGAAATTATAAAAATAAAATTATTTTAACTTTGATTATAATTATAAATTAGTTCAACTTTTATATATATATATATATATAATTAAATATGACTTTTTTTATGAGAATAAAAATAAGATATTGAATTAGACAAATTATGATAAAGAGAATGTTGAATTAATCAACATATAATAAAAAGAAAATATTGAATTATGTAAAACATAATAATTAGAGAAATACTAAATTAGGTAAAATATAATTAAATAAATATTAAATTAGGTAGATATTAGTTTTGGGACACTGAAGCACCATAATTTTTTTTTTGAAACTAACAAAGCCAGACACATATAATAAGAGAATTATGCATTAATATATATATAGAGAGAGGAATGGGATGTTGTGGGTTGGGAATTGAAGCAGGTATATCATATACATTACACGACGTGATTAATTTATGTCTGTCAGAGGGTATCTTTGATATTTCTCCTATTCCACAAAATCTCCCGAAGATCCTACTCCACAACTGGCGCAACTCGGAAACTAACGGCGGAGACTCACGGAAACTCACGACGGAGACTCACTCCAAAATCGGATAACTCGAGGAGTAGTACGCCATGGCGGCGATGTTGAGGAAGCCTTGGAATCTGCCGGATGGGCGGCGGATCTGGACGGCGATGAACGCCGGCGTCCCGAGCGATGCCTCGCTCGCTGAGGCCAGCGGCACAGATCTCTTGAGGCACGTGCTGAGGAGGAAACGGAAGGTGCCGATGAGGAAATCCTTGACGTAACCGATGGCGAAGATCTCGACGGAGACGGCGGAGGTGAGTTCAGAGGGTTTCTTGTTCTCTGTTGCTCGGTTTTTTGAGTTGGTTTGTATTCCCGTTATGCTACTTTTGTATTCGAGTTATGCTAAACAATAAGTTCAGTGATGCTAAGTTTGTATTCCAGTTAGCTTTCGTGTTTGCTTAATTTTCTGTGCAGATATGCTAATTAATATAATTAGCACTATGCTAATTAACAGTATAATTAGCACTATGCTAATTAACAGTATAATTAGCAGTATGTTAATTAAAAGTAAAAGAATATAATTAGCAGTATTCTAATTAACAGTATAAATAATATAATTAGCACTATGCTAATTAACAGTTTGCTATTTTTTTAATATGAATGATACTAATTATAGATGGAGAATTGAAAAATTACCCAGATGTCTGCTGAAACCAGTTTGCTAAATATATGTATTAGATTTGTTGTGTTGTTGAGGCTGCTGATACACCCTTAGTTGTAACAGTTTGGAGTTTGCTAATTATATATGGAGAATTTCAAAGTTATGAGATGCGTTGTATGATCTTGATTTATGTTTTTTACAATCATGCTTAAACAAGTTTGCTAAATATATGTATTAGATTTGTTAAATGTTGTTTATAATTAACACAATATTGTTAATTTCATGTAGGAAAGTTGCTAAAACAATATAAAATTGCATGGCTATGGTAATCATGTGCTAATAATACAAGAATGGTATGCTAATAACTGTCTCTGTGTTGCTAAACATTATAATGGCAATATGCTAAGAATATAAATAGCAGTATGTTAATTATAATGGCATTATGCCAAGAACATAATTCACTACAAAAAAATTCGGCAATCCTGACGGCCAAATCCATCAAGATTCCGTCAGTATATCAAATACTGACGGCCTCCTGACGGATTATGGCCGCCAGTATATTTGCGGTCAGGATTGTAGCATCCTGACGGTATTTGTAACCCGCCAGGAATGCCGGCGGTTTCGTTGACGGCTTGTGCCGCCAGGAAATGCCCGCCAGTATTCCTGTCGGGTTGTACCCGCCAGGAATATCTGATGCTTTCCTGGCGGCTAGACTGTCACCATTCCTGGCGGGTTTACCTGCCTGTAAATACTGGCGGGTACTGGCGGGTAACCCGCCAGTATTTACTGGCGGATTTGGCCGCCAGGATTTACTGGCGGTGCGGGCCAGCCGCCAGCATTAATAAACAAATGAAATAATTAATTTTAATTAAATTAATATTAATTAATAATTAAATTAAAAATAATAGACAAATAAGATTTTAGAGATAATTCAAAATAAATAATCCACTAATAAAAAAATGAAAACAAATCATTTCAATAACAAAAAATCGTTTAATCAGTCGAATGTATAAAAATATAACTATCCATCTAAATCTTCACCATCTGGACTACGGGGAGGCCGACGAGCCATGGCCCGAGCAACAACTTCTTCAAATCTGCTGTTGGAGCCTCAACTGGGAACGCTCCTACTCCTCACGGATCCGCTGAATCTCCAGCCGCCTGCTCGTCGCGGATCCGCTGAAACTGCTCAAGCTGCTCCTGCTGGACTGCACCTGAGTCTGGAGCCTATGAACATCGGCGGTGGAGGTGGAAGAAGTGCTGCAGCCCTTCTGAGTCTTCTCAAAGCATCCAAGGCCATAGCGTCGACCCTTCCTATTCCCGACGACCTGTAGGTAGACCTCGTTCGGGTCTACCTGAGGGCTGCTATCATCAGACGACGCAGCACGCCTCTCCTCCAAAGCCCTCTCATAATCCTCCTGATATCAAAATTTTCAACTATTATTACCAAACAACTTTTATCAGATTTTATAATAACTTTTATCAGATTTTATAATAAATCGGTTATATATATAACATATAAAACTTACAGCTATCCTCTGGGCTTTGGGATCCGTAAATGTGCCGTCGGGATTTGATGATACCTCAGCAGAAGC
>BMAC01000210.1:1182403-1199311 GCA_014905375.1 Phtheirospermum japonicum | reverse complement strand
TGAATTTATTATTTAAAAAAAAAAACAAAAGAAAAATATGCTGACGGCCGTGGCCGTCAGCATGATATTAAAAAAAATAATAAATAATATATGCTAACGGGTATGACCGTCAGCGTCTAATCCTGACGGGCATGCCCGTCAGGATATGACCTAAAAAAACCGGGCTCCCCCTCCCCACATCACTTTCTCTCTTTTCTTTCTCTCTCTTTTTTCTCCTTCTCTCCCCCCCGCATCGCCACCGCCGCCGTTCCACTCGGCCGCTGCGCTCCGCCCGCCGCCGCCGAAGGAATTCCGAAGCCCAGCCGCCCGCCGCTCGCAGCTCAGGCCGTCCTGACGGGCTGCCCGTCAGGATGGTTACGCGGGATAAGTTCCCGCCTCAACCCTGACGGCATCCTGACGGGTCCTTATGCTGGCGGCCATGACCGCCAGGAAATCCGCCAGCATAATATTCCGCTAGCATTCCTGGCGGCTTTTTGGCCGTGCCTGTTGAAGAATGAGCCGGCGACAGGAAATCCGCCAGTATTGCCGAATTTTTTTGTAGTGATTAGACCTTTTTATCTCCCCTGAATGTCATCTTATAGGACAATAGTATCCATTTTATGTCCTAGTTGTAGTACGACCTGATGAAGGTTATTATGTTTTTTTTTTTCCTGATGAATTCTTGCATGTTTATTTGCACATTGGCTTTAGCTGCATTGTGTTGATCAATGTTCTCGAATTTGCTTCCTTTTTTTTCAGCCTTGCTTAGGTGGAGATTCGAAAACTCTGATGTTCGTGAACGTATCTCCAGATCCGTCTTTTGTGGGCGAATTACTTTGTTCGCTGCGGTTTGCAGCTAGAGTGAATGCATGTGAGATTGGTGTCCCGAGGCGCCAAACCAACCTAAGATCATCAGACTCTCGTCTAAGCATTGACTGATTTTTATTTTTTTGATGGAATAGTGATACGGACTAAAATAATCATACGTGAAATTATGTGATAAATGTGAATATTTATGGAAAGCGACCTCATTTCCTAGGGAGGGTGTGCCCCTGGGAGATGGGCGAGCTGTGATGATTTGAGTGGATTATTTGTGAAGAGTAGCGACCTGTAGTATGAGATGACTTTTCATATAGGGTCGCGATCTCTTGTGATTTGGGCTGAGTACTTGAGCCCGTTTGTGGATTTGACATACGTGAATTATTATGGGCCTGGTGGGCTGTATGCCCCGGCTTAATTGTGGTATCTATGGAGAATTTTGTTATTTATGGGAATTTACCATGTATGAGGAGTCCCAATTGAGAGTCGATTGTGGAATCCTAGTATGAATGGAATTCTTATTATGAAAGGTAACTCTAGATATTGGAGATCTTCTCCTATATCTATAAAAGGAGCCTTCGACTTCTCTTTTGAGGGTGAAGGCTAATTATGCATTTATTATCTTTGCGCATTGATATTGTTTATTGAGAGAATAAGTGGTTATTTCGCTTATTAACTTAAGCGTCGGAGGGCCTTAACGGGCTCGAAATCCGGCCCGTTCTAGGCGCTATTTTGCAGGAACGGCGAGGTCGCTTGGAGGATCGCTGGAGATTTTGGAGGTCGCTGTGTTATATTTGGAGTTCCATCTAGGTCACTAATTTCAATTTTGAGGTTAGTACCCCTTTATTTGATAGTTCAATTTTTTGGACTCAAATAGTTATTTTTTATTTAGGAAAGTGTGTCATATGTATCTCATGGCATTTATGTAACCGATAACATAAGGCGCTTCTAACCAGGCGCTTCTAACCAGATTTTATAGTGTGCAAAACTATGAGCTATGCCTAAAACAGGATGTGTGATCATTTTTTTCTTCTTTTTTTCCCTTTCTCAAAAGGCATATGTACAAAACGTGTATACATGCCTGTCAAAATCTTGTATTTATCCTGCTGACATTTGATAATAAAAAAGTGGTCAACACTCGACACAAAGAGTGTTTTGTTTATTAAATCATCCCATCGTAAGTTGTGATCAGTCCATTCTCTCTATTGGAATCTCAAAGATATAAACAATATTTTGCTACTGTTTATAGTGCATTATGTTATGTTTAGATAAAAAATTATGTCCTAATATTATAATCCATAATATATAGATTGAAACAAATTGTACTCAAAATAATAATGTCTAAAAATTATATTGCGTAGCATACCGCAAAAATGTGATGTTTTAATGCCATATATACCCAGTTATAAATTAAAACTATTTACTCAAAAATGTATAAAAATTTGTACATTAATAACACTAAAATAACAAAAGAAGCACCAAATCATACATGGAAAAGCACTAGTATATAGTAAAAGTAGCACTCTGCTTCAATTTAAAAAAGCATCAATGTTTGACCCCAAACACTTGAAGCTTCTCCATCAACATCTGCACATCAACACTTCCTAAAAGGCTCCTTGAAAATTATGGTGCTGCTGTTATCATGTAATAGTTCAGTAAAAAAAACAAATATACATACAAGACAATGCATGTTAATATTTTATTTTATTCGCTCTGTTAATGACCTCTAAAACTCTGTTACAAACCATGGTGTTGTAAACACCAAAAAAAAAAAAAACTAACAACTAATGAAACTTCAGCCTTGCCATAACTTACACATCTAATGGTTCGATATTCAAAAAAGGTTAATCATACATTCTCACCACCTCGCCGCAATCACAATAAAAATAAACGATGCTTCTATTATCATGAAATCTCGACAACAACAATTATAATTTAGAAATATTTGTGTTGATATCAAATTGTATTAACGAGCTACTGAACATCAAATCTCTATTATAACAAACACGTCGCCAACACAGAAAAAAGCTCCAAAACCCGCCATATATAAACAAGTAGCAAATATATTTTTCCTTCCATTTCTCTAAAGGTCTAAATATGTCATTGATTTTTCCTCATGCGTTTAGTTACACGATTTTTTGGTAAAAAACAGCTGGGAATAATGTTATTTTTGGGATATTGATTGTAATTACATATAAGACCCTTTCATTATTATAAATATATTAATTATATAATTAATTGGGATGATCTTGGCCTTCAAAAAAAATCAATCTTGTAGATCATGTGGGTTCCTAGTTCCCACACAGGGAATTAGTTCCCACATGATCCAAACTCTCTCTCTCTCTCTATATATATATATATATTAGTAATGTACTAGTTTAATAATCACTAATTACACAAATTTATTAAAAGATAAATATAAAAAATATTTGTGATAATTATAAAGTTTTAAATTTAAAATAAAAAATTCAAATGATGTATTATAACCGTATCTTATAAATTTATATTATATTTATTAATTAATACAATTAGCAAATAATTTTTATATTAATATTTAGATTAAATTCATTAATAATTTTATTTACATACTATGAAACATTCACAAGATGTCACATTGTAAACCCGTGTCTAATTTCTATTTATTAATTAATATTATTAAATTATTTTATATTTCAAAATTTAGATTAAATTCGTTAAAAATTATTAGTTACGTATTTTGAAAAATTCAAAATATGACATACTCTCAACATGTGTTGCATTGTATAGTTTCTTATCAATATTAATTAATTAATATAATAATAATTAAAGTAGTTTCCAGCGTAAGCTTGGGTTAATATGATGCCGCAAAAATATTAGGGCATTGGTTTTAATTTTATCAGACGGTTTTTTGTGTGTTGGATCGGTGGATGGTATGATCGTGGATATGAAATTCTTTTCCATTAAAGTATTTCCACATCAGAAACCCAACGATGGTACTCAATTCCTGCTGAGTTCAATATTTCAAATTTGGGACGAGTGGGTTCAACCATTGTAATAAAACAAGATTGGAGATACTTAAATTACGTAATTGTAATTATTTACAAAAAAATTTCAAGAACATGAATTAGATTATAAGATCGTAGGCCACATATCACGTTTTTTGATACTTTGTGAAATTACTTTTATCACATGAATAGTTTATATTATTTTGTATTACTCATGAATTTTCATTATCACGAGCATACGCATATAAATATGATTAAATTATGCACCAGGAAAATATATATATATATATATATATATATATATATATATATATATTATATATATATATATATATATATATAATCACATATGATGCATTGAAAAGATTTTAATTTAGTAATTAAAAGTAGCAGATAACAAATTGATATTAAAAGAAGTAAAATAAAAACAAAGAATACAAGCAGTGTAGTGGTAATAGATTAGGTGTATGAAACAAAAGTTTTTAGAGGACTCGGGTTCGACTCTGCCAAATGCAGTTTCCCCTTTTCTTTTTCATTAAGTAAAAGAGAATAAACAAAATGATATTAAGAGTACAAGTTGCACAAGTAATATAAGCAGTCCAGTGGTGGAAGGTGGGGAACATGAAACAAACCACTTTTCTTTTTTTTTTTTAAGTAAAAGAGAATAAACAAAATGATATTAAGAGTACAAATTGCACAAGTAATATAAGCTTCATACAGTCAAAAGTGGGCAATAAACAAAATGATATTAAGAGTACAAGTTGCACAAGTAATATAAGCAGTCCAGTGGTGGAAGGTGGGGAACATGAAACAAACCACTTTTCTTTTTTTTTTTTAAGTAAAAGAGAATAAACAAAATGATATTAAGAGTACAAATTGCACAAGTAATATAAGCACTCCAGTGGCAGAAGGTGGGGCACATTAAACAAACCACCAGGGTTCGAAACTGCCGAAGTGCGAAATTGTTTTTTTTTTTTTTCAGACTACTGCAAAGCTGAAGGATTAGATTATAAATTAAATAAATTCATAATAATAATTTTACCTTTTTAATATTATTATTATTAGAGGGTTAATTTGGTAATATAATTGTAAAAAAAAATATTTATAATCATAAAATTAAAAAAGTACTACACAGTACAACTGAAAAACCCCTTTGTACCACGTTGTACTCAAAATGGATGGATGAGATTGAATAATAACAGAATCTAGTGGTGTATAATGTGTGACTACAATTAGACAGGTACAACCCCTGACTGCAGCTAGAAAGACCCAAGTAAGAAACTATTGCAAAAGAAGTAAGAAACTCTTTACCGTTATTTTAAGTAAAAAATAAATAATAATATCTTGCTATCAAGTAAGTACTTTATTTTATTTTTTTTGAGAAATTGAAAAGGAAAAATTGTGTTTAATAAGTAAAATAAATAAATTAACAACGTATGCACATTAAGTAAGAAAATTTTGCAATCAAGCAAAAATTTCTAATCATTAAGTAATAATTTTTTTATACATATAGTTAGGGGCGTAGCCAGACCGTTCTAATACTCCTAGCCCAAATCTACTGACCTTAGCCCAAATATAATTTTTTTTTACTATTTTTAATATATATATATATATATATAAAGGGGCCCAAATAAAATCGGGATGTACCCTGGTCCAGGGGAGCACCCCTGGCTCCGCCCCTGCATGTAGTAAGAAATTTTCGTACATATAACAATAAGTTTTAGAGCATATTGTAATAATTTTTGTTTTTAAAAAAATCCCCAAAAAGTATTTTTCGACGGATGAAAATTTTCGGGCGGCCTGGCGGCAGCAGTAGCAGGGTAATCACCGAAAAATACAGTGGCCGATAAATCTTTCGGTCGGCATGGCAGCGGCGGTATCAGGAGCAGTCGCCCTACTGTCAATACATTATTATTATTATTAAATACATGCAAATAGAATAAAAAATAATATTTATGAAGTTTTCTAATGAAAATGTGGAATGAGGGATGGTAAAACAATTATTTATTTCAACTCTCA
Source organism: Phtheirospermum japonicum (assembly GCA_014905375.1). Classification (NCBI taxonomy): domain Eukaryota; kingdom Viridiplantae; phylum Streptophyta; class Magnoliopsida; order Lamiales; family Orobanchaceae; genus Phtheirospermum; species Phtheirospermum japonicum. Next base: position 1,193,510 of record BMAC01000210.1, on the reverse strand, counting down.
CAACTCACCTTCAAAGAATATCTCATTTTATAGTGAGATGAAAAGTTTCAAATTATATCCAAATGCAGCCTAAGCAGCATCACGTCAAGATGTTAAAATTGGTTCGATTATACAAGACTATAAGTACATACAAATATGCTATTGCTAATTCAAATGACAACGCTATTAGAATACACGTGATTGTGGCTAATATAATATCTAAGTTTGACTCGTTTGGTTCAACCAATTCTTAGTTTGAATCATAACTCAACTCGAGGCACTTAGGGAGCGCTTGGATACCAAAATTTTTTGTTACACTCATCTAGTGAAAAAAATTGAAGGCATAACAAGTGAATGGAAATGGAATGCTAATTTATTTTTCGCTAAACAAATTTTTTCGTTTTCCTTCCATTTTTTTTTTCTTGCACACACAAAAACAACAACAAAGATTTGCAACGCCGGGCCCTCCCCCGCCGCCTGCCGAGTGAACTGTACTTTCCACCTCCCAGTCTGTCTTGACGCGTATTGTAATCGGGAGGGTTTGTTTCTTCATCGAAGCCCAATTGTCAACCTCATCAGCTCGGGAAGGCTGATTGAAATCTGAAGCCCTAGATTCCAAAGGGGTACCCCTCCAATTATCATCATCAAACCCATACGACCTCAGGCTCTCATTATCCCGCGGCCGGCCCGAATTGAACCCTCCGGATCCGGTTCGTGACCCGTAATTAGAGAAACCACCGCCCAATCGCCCCTGCTGCATTTCATCGACGGAGCGCTCCTTTGGGCCGGTGGGGAGGCGGACCATTTCTTCCGGCGTCAGGCCGAGGCTCGGAGAATAGGTGGACTTTAGGGGATTTCTGGATTCGGTCCGATAAAGTATCTTGGCACTGAGGTCGCCGTCGTGGAGGTGGTACGGGCCGTGTGGATGTAGGTGTTATCGAGGGAGGGTTCCCTCTGCCACCTCGCAGGCCACCGTGGCGAAATTGAAAGGGTACTGTAATTTTTTGTCATTCACAGATTATTTTTCCTGGGAAAAGAAGCTCATATGCAGGGCGGAGCAAATGGAAAAATTGATGTTGTGAAATTTTAATTGTGAGTGTGATTTATTTTCCGTAGAATTTGGGCAAGAAGATTGTGGACGGAGATGAAGAATCCTAGAGAGAGAAAGCTTTGAATTCAATTGTTATAATTTTTATACCCAATCATTATTTTCCCAAAAAAAAGTTCAACTCTAAATTTTTTTTCCCACTATGTTCTAGCGAAACGAAACGAAAATAAACGAAAGGGTTTCCAAGCGCACCCTTAATAGTTGGATGAGTTTGAAATCGGTGATGGGGGCACTTTGCATAATACGTTTTGAGTTCAGAATTCGCCTCATTGATCCTGCCAGCTTGGAGGTCGCCTCGATGGGGTTGCCCCCTCGGAGGTTGTGTCGATATGGGCCGTCTCTGCTCTAAGGTTGCATCGATGCCGGCTTCTAGAATATTTATAGATTATATCTACTTAATATAATTCTCATAATTAAGGAAGTGATACTTATCAATATACACTTGAAAGGAATCATATTACCTGATGGATATGTTTAAATAACCTTATAATCAATTTAACTAATTTTATCACTATTATGACATGATCGTCCCGGGGCCCACGCTAGGAATGTTAATTTTGAAATTGGGATTTAATGCATTAAAAATAAGACATTCTTGAAAAATGCATTAAAAACAAATTTGTCCGTTCAGATTTGATTATTATTATTATTATGAAAAATGAGTTTGAGTGATTGGGTGAAGAATAAAAATGAGTGAATAAATTTTTTTATTTTTTTTAACTCATGGAATTTGGAGAAAACAAACATTTGGGGGAATACCTCATTTTGCAAACATTTATAATTGCCGCTTGTGCCTCCAGTGGATGGTTTATCAACACGAGTTAGTATACCATGGACCATGGTGTACTTTGTGCACCCAAAAATTTAATTTATCATCGTATATAACTGACATATATCATCACATATAATTGGTACATATCATCACATATAACTGATACATATTATCACAAATAATTGAAATTCTAAATCTAAAATTTAAAACATTCAAATTAAAAAAATAAACCTAAAACAAAAAATTAAACCCTAAAAATAGAGAATTAATCCCTAAAATAAAAAATTAAACCCTGAAATTAAATATTAAACTCTAAATCCTAGATTTTTATCATATATCATCACATATAACTGGCACATATCATCATATATAACTAACACATATCATCACATATAACTGGTAGAATAATAGATTTTTGCCGGGACCCTGAAATGAAAAATTAAATAAAAAAATATATAAAACTAAACCATAAAATGAAATATTAAACCCTAAAAATGGAAAACTAAACCCTAAAATGTAAAATTAAACCCTAAAATGGAAAAATAAACTCTAAACTCTAAATTTTTGTCACATATCATCACGTATAACTACCATATATCATCACATATAACTGTCATATATCATCACGTATAACTATCATATATCATCACGTAATACAGGGTGCACCGAGCAAGGTGCACCCAGGTCCACCTAATAAATTGCCTATCAACACGAGCTCATATTACGAGAATTTAAAATTCACAACAAATGACACTACAGAGACCATCAGACATATAAATTTAACTAGAATTGACCCGCACTTCGTTGTGGGGCAAATTTATATTCAGTAATTTTTAAATTAATTTATAAGATGTTAGATAAAATTAAAAAATATAAAAGAGTTGTATATTTTTATTAATAATCATTTCGGTTAATCATGATATATCATTGATTAAAACTCATAATTAAAATATTAGATGTTGGGTTTTAATTATTTGTATTATATAAAAATAAGATTGCATTGTAACATTGAATCAACTAATACATGGATAAAATATTTAATGGTTTGTGGAGAGAAATATAAATTAAGTTACAAAGAATGAATTAAAAAAATACATTCTTTAAATAAATATAGTTATTATTTTTTAATATGGTAAGAATAAAAGTACTATAATTTAAAATATAATTTTATGAAGAAAAAAATTACAGTAATAAATTAGATTTTCTAAAATTTATTTTTTTTTCTCAACAATAATCAATCACAACTTTTACCATAAATTAGTACAAAATATAAAGATAGTTATGATTTGAAAAATAAAATCATACTAATTAAATTTGATATTTAAAATAACTTTTTTTATATAAGATTTATTAAAAACAAAACCAAAAAATAATAATAAATCAAAAGAAAATAAAGAAGAATAAATAGAAAATAAAAAGGAAAAAAGAAAATGCAAATAAAATAAAACCAAAAAATAAAATAAATCAAAAGAAAATAAAGAAGAAGAAATAGAAAAGAAAAAGAAAAAAGAAAAAAGAAAAAAAAGACACCCAATAAAATGGTGCCAAATGACCTGCCCAAAAACCGCCATGCCATCTATAATAGTAAGGTGTAGATATGGATATTTTTAAAATCTTTCTCTCAATATCCATATATTTGTTCTAATAGTAAGGTATAGACATGACTATTTTGAAATCGTTCTCTCAATATCCATATATTTATTCGAAGAGCATGTATAATGGTAAATTAGATGATTGAGATCAAGTGATATCAACAATGAATTTGATGAAAGTTGTATGATTTCAGTAATTTTAATGCTGAGATGATATTGCAAATATTATTATTTTATTTTTAATAAAAATAATAAGTAAAATGTTGAAACATTAACCATAATTAAAAACCTCACAGCTACTTCAATAATAAATCCTTACAATTTTCTTATTAAAGAAATAAAATTTATTTTGAATTTTAAAATATATTCTCGAATTTAATTAATTGTTATATTTATTTTTGAATTAGAAAATAATAGATTATATTTTTTCTGTTTTATTTATAAGTTTTTTTAAAAATTTAAATGCTTTTTTTTTTAAATTTAATTAATTATTGTGTTTATTTTTGAAGTAAATATGTATAGATTACAAATTTTTGTTTGTTAATCATATTTCTTCATATTTTAAATGCTATTTTAAGTTTTTTTAAATTTTAATAGATTAAAAAAGATGGGCTTATGCCCGCGAGGCCCATAAGTGGGTTCTTCGCCCGTTGGAGCAATTCCGGCATCAAATCATTTGATGGATAAGCGCACTAAATGTGTGCCCCTTGCATTGCACGTGCTCTGATGAAATGTAAATTATTGCTCCTCGTGTAGACATTTTCTTGAAAGAAGTTTTTGATATTCCCTCTTTTTCAACGTAGAAATCGTTTTGAAAAAAAATACACTTATTTAAAAAATTATATAAATAAATAAATAATTAATTTATTTTTTTTGTAAATTACCCACATTTCTTTTATTTTCTCTATTTTCTCATATTTGTACTCTTTTTTCTCAAATATCTCAATTCTCAATTTACTTTTTACATTTTTCTTTATCTCTCTTCTCCTGAATTTGTGCAAAAAGCAAAACTATTTATATTGTAAAATAAGAATTTTACTTTTAAACGACTTATATTGTAAAACAGAGTATAACCTCTGTAACTTATTTGATCTTTTCATCCTTAAGTCGAACAATTATATTATACATTGCATATTTAATAATAAATATTTTAATAGAAAACACCTGTCTATTATATATTCAACATTCGAGTTCATACGTGTTGAGATGGTGTGTAGATGTATCCACAATTGCAAATTTGTGGATAGTTATTTATATTTATTACACAATTAGTTTGACACTCGTATATTATTATGGGATTTAAAAATGAGTAACATTTATTAAAAATATTTAAAAAATTATATTGAAAATGGTGCATACAAATCGAACCATTATTTGTTCCAATTACACTAAGACTGATTTTCACATTAAATATTTTTCAAATATTTTTACTCGAGAGTCACGAAATTAGTTATAAGATATAGCAAAACACCATAAACTTGAAAGGAATCTTAAAAATTTAAGTTTTTTAAAATGTAAAACAGACAACACCCGCATGTCGCATGTGAATATGTGATATAAAAAACAAGAATCTATAAGGTACTGATAATTTTATTAAAAAACGTCGTATGCTTAACTTGTAGTATATATAATATTATATTATTATTATTTTTTGTTTATGTTCCTAAGTCACACATTGATTTGTCCATGTGGATATATAATATTTTTATCAATATACTATATTGAGATTAGATAAGGAGATTTAGAATATATTTAATATTTACTTTTTGAGGTGTAATAATTTATTATTATTCTTATTCCTATTCATTTTATTTTTTTTTTGTTTCTTTTTTCTTTTTACGTAACAATAGTTTTTCAAATAGATTTTTATGTTATTCTCAATAAATTATATTATGATTAGATAAGAAAATTTAAGCTTATGTTTTTATATTTATTTTTCTTTTGTAATAATTTTATATAACCCGTATTTTTTTTAAATAGAATATTTGACATTCTAAAAAAAAATATTTCAACTTTTATTAAAAATATTATTTAGTTCAACTTATATATTTTATTCTAATTAAATATGACTTATTTATATTTTTATATTAGTAGAATAAAAGTAAGATATTGAATGAGGTAACATATAATAAAAATATATATTAAATTATAAAAAATATAATAATAAAAAATTATTAAATTAGGTAAAAATATTAAATTAGGTATATATTAGATTTGGATACCACTGAAATACCGAATTTTGTCCGAAACTATCAAAGAGATGGTCTCACTTAATACCTCACTCTTAGTAGCACCTTAGAGCATTTTCAATGTTACATTATGGATTGTCAATGACATGGAAAGTATAATATAAATAATTAAAAAACTTATCCAATGGTAAATGTGGATCGTAGGGAATAACTGATATTAATTGATTAAAGAAAGGAAAGAAATAATTAATTAAATTAATATGATCAAAAAATTAGGAAAGATATCAAATAGACAATGTATACAATTTTCTTTTTTTGCCGCATAAATTTTTTAGTTTATGTGGCAAATATTTTATTCCAATTAACAATGTATTGAAGATGCTCTTATGACGTATCATTCATCTACAATATTGATCCACGTGGCTGTGGATCTGAACAAAATTCTAATGTAATATTTTTATTTTTTTATATACTACGAGTTTCTATTTATCTAAAATAGATGTTAAAGACATGCTCATTGAAAAATAGTTGTCTAAATTACATGTATTCTGTTTCTTTTTCAAGAATTTGCTAAACAAAATAATAAAAAAGTGTGAAATAAGTCATCATCACCATGTAGCGTGGAATTAACGCATGAACATAGAGAGCGAATTTGTGGTGGTCCCCATCATCATTGACAATTTTATAATCTTATCATCTTACTAAATTATATTTCGAAAAGGAAGAAAGTAAATTACACAAATTTTATCCTTAATCTGACTTTCGAATTTGCAAGAATTATTAAGCCACGGAAATGCATTTGTTCTTGTTGTGGCTCGGCTGTGTCGCAAGAGCCAAGCCATATGTTCCTCTTAAATTATTACATAAATATCCATCCACCACAAAATATACTTGAAAAATAATAATCAAGTATAATATGTTATGGAATAAAGAGAAGCAATAAAATTATGAGCCGATAAAATATGGAGTAATTTTATTAGAAGAATTAGAGTTACTTATTTATAAGTACAAAATTAGAGCTTAGATGTACAATGATCATTTATTAATATATAATTATAATATTTTTTTAAATGATTTTAAAATATTGTCTCGTTAAAACTTTGTCAACAAAATCCAATGAGAGTCAAAGAAAAAAGAGTACATCGATACTCTATGTAAACTTTCAATGTAGATCTTGAGTCGAGACATGCTAATCTTTTGTATCAATCTTCTAAATGATGTTGACAATGGTTTCGTGAATAAATTTGTCAAATTATCACTTGAGCGCATTTGTAGGATATCGATGTCGTCACTCTTTTGGAAATCTTGTGTATAGGAGAACTTGAGACATACATGTTTTGTCTTGTCACCTTTTATATAGCTTCAATTGAGTTGTGTGATATACAAAATATATATTATCACACTTAGAAGTTAGAGGTGTGCAACCGGTCCAGACCGGACCGCACCGCCCGGAATTTACGGTCCTGATCCGAACTGATAGACCAAAATTTTGGAAACCCTTGGATCGAAGACCGGACCAAACCAGTACCGGAAATTCCTTTCCAATTACGGCCAGTCCGATCAAAACCGGTTTGGGCCGGTTTTGATTTTGATTTTGATTTTTTTTGACAAACTAGTTTTATGTAATTTAATTTTAAAAATTACGGGCTTCAAATTAATATGATCTAATAGTAAATTATAGCAAACATATTTTTGAGTATTACTATTAATGTTATGATATAATTATAAACAATAGTACATAACATTACACACACTAAACATTTAATTGTAACAGAAATTTACATTGTGATATAAAATATTCTTTAATTAAAAACACACACTAAACATTAAATTGTACCGTAAATCTATATAGTAATATGAAAGATTTTTTAATTAAATAATAAATTACACTATAGTATAAAATTACGAACAACTCATTCTCTTAATTTATATGGACAATATAAACAACTAATATAATTTCTTCTTTAAAAGTGACAAATAAATAAAATTAAAAAAAAAATAAAAAGCGGTCCAATTCCTATCCAGACCGGAAAATTACGGGTTTGGACTGGATCGGACCAGAACCCAAAAAATCTAATTTTTATGGAGTGTAGACGGGACCGAATTTTTCCGATCCGGGCTACTTGTGCACACCCTAATCACACTTATAATGTCCAAGTGCCATCTTATTAAAACCTTGTCAGAAAATCCTTATGTGACAAAACACTGATCAAATGAAAAATAGTACATTATTCTTTTAATATACACAAAATGTTGGCTCATTAAAAACCTTACTGTGAAAACCCAATGTGACAAACCCATAGCTAAGGAAAAAAGAGTACAATTCATATATCATCATATTAACTGATAATATTATAAATATGCTTCAAGCAAATCAAAATCATTCTAAGATTACATAATATTTAAAACCTTGTTTCTATATTGTTAGCTAAATCAAACTTTAAGTTTCAATATCATTCACCACATACAGATATGCTCGCATAAATCTTTAATTAATATAGCATTGACAACATATTTCATATCATGAAATTTCTAATCCAACATCTAGCAATCTATAAGATTACATATTCAATTTTGGCCAAACGATTGTGTCAATAACTTTTAATTAAATTCAAAATATCATCCTCGCTATCATTGAGCTCATGAGTATAAATATAGTCGACTAACTTTTTTATTGATTCCATTTGATCCAATATATATATACATAACTTATCGAGATGTCTCTATTATGGAATTATCACTAAGTATCTAAACCTCTTCAAGGGTTTATAATATGTTATGCATGTAAGAAGACCATAACAAATAATTATTTTATATAGAGGATAAATATTGGAATCAATTGTTTTCATGCTTCAAGTATGCCATCTTAATCCCCTTGTAAGATCTTTTATATATATATTTCAAGTTGGAGCTTTTAAACTTGAAAACTATTGATAACCTTACAATCAGTAATCTAAAATGCAAATTTTCAATAGAAACTTCAAGTTTGCTTGAAACTTTACAAGGATTGCTTATACATTTTATTTTATTTTGTTACAATGACATAAGTATATTATCCTCCTAATGTTGAGAATATTGTTTATTGTGCAATAACTAAAAAATTATGTCAAGAATATATCTTTATTTGATATGTTCTCAGCATTTGCTATCCATCTCGACATGTGGTGGACGATTACATACCGTATTTGTTAACTTCTGATGGAGGCTTTTGAATGTAAGTCATAAATAGTGGTATCACATATAATTTCATATTTTACGTATCTAATGCAACTAGTGAAATATTAATTTCACATTAAAAAATTATTCTCATCAAATGGCATAACAAATATCATGATGCACATCAATTATTTTTGCAATCATAGTCAACTAAATATAAATCATCAATTGCTTTTGAAAACAAATTCACTAGCAAACAATACTTCATTTTATCTAATACACCCACCCACCAAATATATATATATATATATATTTGCTCTTCAAAATAATATATTTGATATTCTCATAAACTTCCGATTATGAGTTAATAACTCGTGCAATCTTCGGACTCCATGAAGTTACGAATTAGATCTCGATCATTCATATTTTAGTTGATAAGTCATGAATGTACTGTAAAAGATTGAGAGCGATCCAACTGTTAGAAATTAGGAAAACAGATCTGCAAAATCTCTAGGTAATAAGATTTTCTTGCATAAAAAGATTTACTCGATCACTCTCAACTGGTTAAAGATTCGTGTTGATAACATGTTGTGAAATAAAGAGAAGAGATTAAATTGTGAGGAGATAAAATATTGAGTAGTTTTATAATGAGGACGATAGTCTGTCATTTATAGGTAAAAGATTTGGGTGTAGGGATAAAATGGTCATCGACTAATATACAATTACAACATCTATAATTATATAATAAGATAGCACTCTATTTTTAGACTGCTCTTATTTTTGGCGAGAAATATATATTTCTATTAAAAGTAATTTATATATTCTCATTATATATGTATATATATATATATATCACTTATATACTAAATAAAAAAAATTCTATTCTACATGTTTGCTTATGAAGTTTCGGGTTGACGTGTAATTCCCTAGTGGTTCGACTTTTACTTGGCGAATTTCGGAGGTCTGGAGACTTACTAAAATATAGGAATTATAATATCTACCTAATTTATTATGTTTTTTCAAACTTTTTTATTTTTACCTTATTTAATAATTTTCTTTTATTATATTTTTTATAATTCAATATTTCCTTTTATTATTCTAATATAAATATATAAAAAGTCATATATGTTGATAGGAACCTATGTATTGATATTTTATGGAATAAAGGGTGACCGCCAATAGGAGAAAGGGAAATTCCAGCGAGAATCGACCAAAATTTCACAAATCGCGACGAATATTACACAAAAATCGCGGCTAGACGAGAGAAAAACAAAGGAAAGGCAAGAACTCACAAGCGAAAATATAAGTACACCATTTTCCATCCACTTCGAGTTGAAACCAATCGCTAGACCCAGGAAGAATCGGGAGAGGAAGCACCACCTAGAGATTAGTCTCTCGCCTATATTGTTGTTTAGTTTCTATTTTTAATTTTATTGATTTGAGATTTTTTTTGTGGTTCGATACCATGTCGATGTAGCCTTGCTGCAATAACCGTCAGTGTCATGATTGAATCGAAATCAATTCAATTTTTCTATATATATAGTGTAACGCCCAAACTTTTCTTTCTTATCATGTTAAGCCCAATATTTTTTTTTAAAATTTAAATTCTATTGTTTCAATTCCACTAAGCCTAATATTTAAATCCAATTGAATTATTTTTAATTATATTATTTTGATTTTTACTAAACCCAAATTCAAAGCCCATGCATCAAAAACATATTTTTTATTTTTATTTATACTTCAAAATATATAATTCTAGCCCCAAGCTTGTCAACATAAACGAACTTCTAATTTTAGTTTTAAATATCTACGAATTTTATTTAGTCGAATTAACAATTCGGCTACCAAATAAATTATATATATATATTTCGACTTCTAAAAATCACTATGATTTATTTTAATTGATTTAAGAAATTCTATTTAATAAGATTTATAAAACGATTGTAAATTCTATTATATACCTAAATTTTAAAGACTATTATATTGTAGTTGTATTCTATGTAAATTATCATAAATTATTTTAAATATCATTATGATCAAATTAATAGATAGTCTCAAACTTTATTTTGAATTTGACATAAAATTAAAGATACCAATCCATAGAAAGGAAAATAAAATAGCATTGAAAATAACATCTTCGCATCCACCGCCTCGTACCACATCCAACTCCTCAACCTGAAAAGTTTGATAAAGATGGGTGTGAGCTTTCAACTCGCTCAGTGGGGATTTGTTTGTCAATATTAAACACAAATCATACAAACCATAAATGAATAGCTACAACACACTGTCAGTCGTTCATAGATGTTGGTCA